>PVJA010019869.1:0-37764 GCA_004027025.1 Myocastor coypus
TTTTTTTTTTTTTTTTTTTTTTTTTTTTTTTTTTTTTTTTTTTTTTTTTTTGCTTTTTGAGACAGGGTCTCACTATGCAGTTCAGGCTGGCCTTAAGCTCACTTTTGTAGCCCAGGCTGGTCTCGAACTCACATTGATCCTCCTGCCTCAGCCTCCCGAGTGCTGGGATTACAGGCGTGCGCCACCACGCCCGGCTCAGGGTCTCACTATTAGGTAGGACTGGACTTGGAGTGATCTGCCTGTGTACAGCCTCCCAAGAGCTAGGATTATAGGCTCATACTGCCACGCCCCATCTCAATTGCCATCTCAGCATGCCCCAGGGGTGGAACCGGCACAGCAAGTCTGGGTATCAAACCCCAGAACCCTGTGCAGGCACTTTAATCCACTGAGCTATTTGGCTGGCCCAAATTTTTCTTTTTGACACAACTTAATTTGAAATTGTGTAGAAGAGAGAGAGAAAAAAAGAAGGTATACTATGAATAAAATAGAATTTGAATTTTTTTTCCAAAGACAAATTTTATTGAGTTCCAGTTCTCTTTCTTCTGCACTGTCTTGATTCCACAGAGTCGCCCAGTCTTGTGAGCAGCCTTCATGATAGGCTTATCAGTTCTGCCACTGCCAGCTACTACACCAACAACAGCTCTGTTTGCAGAGGAGGTGACCTTCTGGAACCTGAGTGCAGCTTTATTATGGTTTTCTTGGTTTCAGGGTTGTGAGATATAACTGTGGCTTAGTTCCCTGAGGCTCAGGCCAGCTTACTCGAGTCTCCAGACTTCTCCTCTATGCAGCATACGATGGTACTCTCAGCCATGGTACCACAGGGAGAACACTGCCAATGCTGAGTTGGGCCTTCTTGCTGCAGTACATGAATTGGTCTGTGTGGATACCCTCGGCTGTCATACACAACTTGGTACGCTTCTTGACTTGTTACAGATCCCAGAAGACTACCTTAGTGAGGGGTGCAGTATGGCCTGGGCCGTGGACAATGGCCTTCATGATGCCCTTGATGTAGCTGTGTCATTCTATGAGGTCCACGGCACATAGATGAGCAGCAACCTTGCAATGCTTCATGTGTGTGCAAAACTCAGAACCAACACCCTTCCTCTTCCACGGATCACTCGGCCCATGGCAGAGGGTCTGTTCCGGAGCACTGCTGAAGGAACAGGATTTGAATTTTCTACTCTTTTGATTATGAGAACAGCAACAGTTAATTTACTTGGAATTAGTATAGTTTTGATTAAATATTATACTAAACTAATTTTAAAGCATCTTAAAATAAATGTTAAAATAATTCCCTAATCTAACAGTTTTTTGATGCTTTGTATTAAAAGGAATAAAGGCTTATTTTTCTGCTCTACAGGAGGTAGAGAGTTTTTTAAGTGTTTTTAATAGTTACATCAATACAAAGCACCCATTTATAGAAATGTTCCTTAATTATTCCATATTCATTAATAATACAGAGTACACTGGAATTAGTCTTAATCAAATCAAGTACCTGTATGAAGCAAAGAAGTTCTAGATGGCACTCTGCCATCTTGTTTGTTTGATGGATATTAGCAAGTACGAAAAGATTTCATTCATTTGGTTACACTTGGAAATAAGTGGCCAATCATTATTAATTCATTTTGCACTCATTGTAATGGCATAAATCATCATAAATTCATTTGGTTTAAAGTGCATATAATATGTTGTCCCATAGGAATTTCCTTGTAATTGAGCTATTAATTAAAGTATTTTTTTAATATGACCCTTTTTCTTTTCTGTATTATTCAGAGTGAAGAATGGTTAGTGGCCCTTTCTCTATTCATGATTTTCTTTTAAGTATGAGGAATGAGATTGTCATAAATAGTCCTATTTACTGGCATAGGAGTGATGAAAGTTCAAGAAAATGGTTAGATCTATTTTCTACGAGCAGTAGTCAGTTAAGTAGTTAGGAATAGTAGTAATTTAGAATAATCTGTCAGGGCTCTAGATAAATCTCTGAAATTCTATGGTTTTATGAAAGTCATACTAAGAAAATTACATTTTCCTTTGGTAAGCGTGGATCACCTTTAGCTTTGGTTTTAATGTCTAATTTTTAAAACTCTTTGTGCTGATTGATAGTTTCCTACCAGCATTTGTTGGTTAAAATCAGAATTCCTGGCACGGGCAAGCAGGAGCTCCAAGATCATGGCACGGGCAAGCAGGAGCTCCAAGATCATGGCCTTCTTCCTTGCCTTATGCCATCATGCTTGTCCCACCTTTCCATTCATTGGCCTCTTGAGTTACCCCGAGCCTTCTGCCTCCTGCCTGCTGCCTGCTGCCTGCTGCCTGATGCCTGCTGCCTGCTGCCTGCTGCCTGCTGCCTGCTGCCTGCTGCCTGCTGCCTGCTGCCTACTGTCTGATGCCTGCTGGGGTAAAGGTACCAGAAGGCTTATGAAACTTCCTGTGGGTAACTACAGGATTCCTATTTGGTCTTCAGGCTTTCAAAGAAGCATAGGTGGGATAACTTAGGCAAGTAATAACAAAAAAGGAAATAAAAATTACAAGTGCGAAGCTGAAAAAAAGTCACTTATTTTATAGCTTTTAAGTGGTTTTATTTAGTCCTACTCTGTATAAATAGATATTGGGTTTAAAAAATACATAATTCATGTTCAAGTTTTAGTAGAATCTAAAAACTCAGTTGTGATAAAACAAAAATGTAAGGCTGATGTTCTGTTAAGTCATGTAATTCTCTCTCTCTCTCTCTCTCTCTCTCTCTCTCTCTCTCTCTCATGCTGTGTATATGTATAAGAAGTAGACACTGACTTAGAGTTTTCTTATCAGAGGGAAGACTCCAGTTGTGGAACCCCAAAACATGATGTCAGTTCTTTGGCAACATGTCCAAACAGAACTTAAGAACCCTTGCTAACAGGCATCATAGTCTAACAACCATCCTCGCACTCACTTGGCCAGAGATGATCAACAGTGAACATACTGAGCTACTTCCCCAGCTTGCAAGGCTACAACTTCAGACAACTTCAGACTCTAGGCACAGAAAGTCTATGTAAAAGACTGGGAAAACAGTTGACTCAATCCAGAGGCTTCAGGCCACAATGCAGGAACCATCCAACTGTCTGGGACACCACAGGGAAGGTCTCCCCAGCACTGACTGATGTGGAAAAACCAAGGAACCCATGTGAAAGTCTCCCTAAGCCCAAATACCAATGGCACCAAAATGTGAAAGATCCCAGGCAAGTCTTACCAGGCTGAGAGACACCCATATCTCTGAGCAGGTCTCCCCAGAGCCAACCACAAAAAGTCTAGGGAACCAAACAAGTCCCGAGCAGAACAAAGTCACAGCTGCCAGACTCTGAGAAGCCCAGTTTATGTTGAGTTGACTTTATCACCACTGGAAATAACTTTATTTATTATGCTGAAACTATGCTGAGATCCAGCCAGTGTGGTCACTGTAGGCAGTTAAGACACACTCACTCTGATGTCCCCATGCCAGTTTTCCTGGGCAGCCAACCCCTCTCTGGTCCCTTCTTCCTGAATACTTCCACAAGCCACACCCAAAGGGCTCTGATCACCAGAAGAGATATCATTACACCATATTTTGATTCATCTATCTTCTTTGAGGGCCTTCGAAATGAAGTTCTAGGCATGTGGTCCTTTGATAATAAACAGGTTTTCATTAGGAAATGGGTACTTGAGGAAGAAGACTTGTGTACTGTATTACCTCAGTTAGAACTAGAAGAAACCTTTAAGTTTTCTGAGCAAGGATTCTGAGCTCTTCATTCATGCATCATCCTGTATACAAGAGCATCCTAAAATGCTTTGTCTAGGAGTTAAGTCCATCTACTGCAGCGGTGCATGCCTCTGGAGTAAGCTTTGTTGTGCAAACAGCCACTTTTCAAGCCAAACATTTCAGCAGGTGCACTCCACACAGACGAAACAAGGACACTTGGATGCCAGGTACATAAGTGTGTCAACTATAAACTCTTGATTCAGAAAAAGTGCCACAACGTTGTCACAATTGAGTGTGGTTCTTTGCCACCAGCACCCATGACACTAGTGGGTTGATCATTCATGGCCTCAGGCACTGCACAGGCAGTAATCTCAACTCATAAGAGTTTGGATCAAGCTAAATTCATAAAGATGGAGCAGTGAACACCAGGGGAAGTGGCAAAGCTTCATCCAGCTTAGGTCTTCAGGACTTTGATTTCTCCAGGTGATAGAAGAGGAGGCTATAAAAAGTACTGTTGGTTTGATTGAAGTACAAAACCCAATCATATTTATGCAATGAAAGCTTTGAAAAAAGAGTTTGTCAACATGGATCAGGTACAGACAGACAAGCATATTTTGGAGCAGGCACCTTTTCTTGTTGGACTGCTATCTTGGTTTCATATAGAAAACAGGCTGTTCTTTGTTCTAGACTATGCAGATGAAAGAGATCTAATGTTTCATCTGCAGCAAAAAAGAGTACTTCCTGAAGAACATGCCAGGTTTTACTCTGCAGAAATCAGTTTAGGATTCAATTATCTGCATGAGCAAGGGATACTTTATAGAAATTTGAAATTATTACCTGGACAGAAGGGCACATTAAACTCACTGACTACTTTGTATGTAAGGAAGGACTACTGCCAGGAGATGCAATCAAGACTTTTTCTGGTACTCCCAGTTATCTTTTCTTTTCTTTTTCTTTCTTTTTTTTTTAATGGCCAGCTCAGCCTGCCCTGAGGGTGGAGCTGGCACAGCATGTCGTACCAGGGATCAAACCACAGTCCCTGTGGTTGCCTAAGCTTTCCTAATCAGGCCGTTTAGACCACAAAATCATCTCGCCAGCTCCACTCCTGGTTCTCTTGCTCCAGAAATTGTACAAGGAAAAAGGTTATGGTTTCCACATGGACTGGTGGGCTCTTGGAATGCTAATGCTTTAGGTGATAATTGGAGAGTCTCCATTGTTGAAAGCCCTGATAACCCTGATCAAAACTCAGCCGATTATCTCCTGCAACTTATTTTGGAAAGAAAACTTCATTTGCCATGTTGTCTGTAAAAATAGCAAGTGTCCTAGAGAGGTTTCTGAACAAGGACCCAAAGCAATGGTTGGGATGCCATCATCACATAGAATTTTCTGATATTCAGGAGCATCCATTCTTTCAAAATACAGACTAGGACATGGTGGGACAAAAACAGTACCTCCATTTAAACCAAATCTTGCTGTAGAATTTGGTTTGCATAACTATGATTTTCAGTTTACTAATGAAACTGTCCAGTTCACTCCAGGTGATAATGATGATGTAATAATGATTGATGGTTATGAATTTTCAGGTTTTGAGAATATCAACCAACTTTCAGTGAATATCTCAAGAAGAATGGGTCTGACTTTCACAGTCAGCTAATGTTTTTGGTTTTCCATTTAATGCATGGAAAAACTTGTTAGCAGTCTGGATTCAATTAACTGTTTCATAATTGTAGGGACTTATTAAAGAATATTTCTGATGAAAATATGTAATATAACCATTGTTAAATTTAAACAATAAAAATATTAAATTACAAAAATAAAAATAAAATAAAATAAAATAAAAAAAGAATATTTCTGTCCCTTTTGGGATAACCCCCTTTTTTTAGAAATGTAATTTTGTCAAATTTTTAGTCATATATTAGCTTTTCTTCAAATAACTAAGCTTGAAAGTAGTAAAATAGTAAAGGAAAATATTTATAGACATTCACACATTCATTTGCAAGGTATTTGTGTTTCTCTTAATACCTGGATTTTGTTTTAAGCAAAAACTAATAGTCACTGTATACACTTCTAGAAAATTCTACCATGTCAGAAATAATGTGTGTGATCTTCTAAATGTTGCTGTTTCCCATAAGTCACTTCAGAATGTAGAATAATCACATAGGACATTTTAAAGAAGTGTTTATCACTGAGCCCCACTGTAATTCTTTTGAACCTTTGGGCCTTCATTTGAGAAATATTTTCTTCAAGTCATTTTTTTGTCTGCCTGTTAAATAGTAGAAAGTGTATTCATAGTATAATTTAAGATGGTGTGAGCAACAGTTTACAAGACTCATGAACTTTTGTGAACAAGTTTTATTTATTATTTTAAAGAGAAAAAGCAATGTTTGCTTTGGCAACACATATACTAAAAAAGAGGAAAAAAGCAAACACAAATAGCAAGACAAAAAGAAAGCAACATATAACAACAAAAGTGGTACAGAATTTCAAAACAGAATAGAATAGAATATTAGGGCCAGTGAAATAGCTCAGTGGACTAAGTGCTTGCTTATGCAAGGGCAGGGACCAGAGTTTGATCCCAGCACTGCATGCTTTTCCGGTCCTACCCCTGGGTGCCCTGAGCCAGCAAAGTCTAGGTGTGGTGGCACAGGCCTGTTATCCCAGCACTGGGGAGGCTGAAAACAAGACAATCACTCCAAGTTCAAACTGTGCAGTGAGACCCTGTACCAAGTGCATAAAAAAAAAAAAAAAAAAAAAAAGAATAGAAAATTAACAGTGGTTGTTGTATTGTTTTCAACAACTTTATTGCTCAAATTACTTAATATAAGCATGCAAGATTAATCAAATAATTAAAAATTAACTCTTCCTTGAATAATTTTGAATGAATGACTGGGCTAGGGATGTAGCTCATCATCATAGTACCTGCCCAGAGTTTGATTCTTGGTACAGAAAGGAAGGAAGGAAGGAAGGAAGGAAGGAAGGAAGGAAGGAAGGAAGGAAAGAAAGAAAGAAAGAAAGAAAGAAAGAAAGAAAGAAAGAAAGAAAGAAAGAAAGAAAGGAAGGAAGGAAGGAAGGAGAAACTTTGTTAGTTATGTTCCTCATTCCCTTCAACAAAATTTTTTCAGTTTTCTACCAGTGATGTTGGAATGATGTGCCTGTGTTTTGTTTTGTTTTGTTTTATTTTGTTTTGTTTTGTTTTGTTTTGTTTTGTTTTGTTGGAGGACTGGGGTTCAAACTCACAACCTTGCACTTGCCAGGCAGGCACTTGTGCCTCAGAGCTATCTCCCCAGCCCTTTGTGCCTGTTTTTTTTTTAATAAGATTTTAACTTTTATTCACAGTGGTCTTTTGTTTTTAAAATTTTTAAGTAGTAAGATTTACTATGTATATTTTATGAAGAATTTCATTACAAATATGTTTCTAGTTGTGATCTATTTTTTGCAGTCTTTAAGTGTCATGCCAGTTCTCTTCATCTTATATAGAAGTTCTCAAAATATTTATCAGGGGAATACAGCAGTTTACAGTCCAAATGGTTGGCATTTTGGTGTTCTATGTAGTTATTTTGTGTAAACCTATGGCCAGATCATTCTATGCATATGCAGTCTGTATTAAATTCTAAGTACCTTCTTCACTGCCAGAACATTTACCTTATAAATGTTTTGCTTCTGTAATCTCTATTTCTACACCTTTTTCATGTTAAAAGCCTTTAAATAAAACAGTATGCACACATAAAAAATTAAAACTACCTTTATTAACAGTTGACATAATTACTTGCAGAGTATGACAAAGTCTGCAAAAGGCTATATGTACTAATGAGTAAAGCTGGTTATTATTATATTATTAGTACTTCCAAAATGACTTATATGGGAGTCTGAAGCAAGAGGATCCTCAGTGTGAGGTCAGCCTGGGCAACTTAGCAAGAATCCAGCTGCTTCCTTCATTTGTCGTCATCCTGAGATCTGTGTCGTAGTGTTGTAGCAACACAAAAGGGGACTATTGGTGTAATTTGAAAGAACAGAAATATCTCATTACTCCAGCAAACTATTCCACTAATTGGTACGGATCCTCTCTAGTTCATGTCCTGCGGGCTGTATAGTATTTGTTCCCAAGCTGATCTGTGCCACATGTTTCTTCACCTCCTCTGACAGCATTCTCTACAAGGCATGGAACAAACCCTGAGCTAACCCATGTTGGACACTCAGTTCCTGGTACAAATCACTTGTGTGTGTATTTTAATTGAATAAAGAAGTATGTTGTTCTGCTTATCTGAGGTGCTCTGGAGAACTAAAAGTACTACTGTCAAGATCAGTCCCTGTTTTTGCACAAGAAACTTAAGGAAAAAAGTGAAGTAACATAAAGATGTTGTTTATTATCAAATAAGCAGGGCTGAAAATTACATGGTTATAATTGAGTTTATATAGTTAATAAAGTATTTTCTTATAATTGAGTTTAAACAAATATGTGCATTAGTAAATTGAGTCTGTGCTTTATGATAAGGATAAATAAATGCTCTAGAATACAAGCTAATTAAGTCATAACATCAGAGCATGAGCGGTGTGTGTGTACGTGTGTATGTGTGTGT
The DNA here is from genome assembly GCA_004027025.1 of Myocastor coypus. Taxonomy (NCBI): domain Eukaryota; kingdom Metazoa; phylum Chordata; class Mammalia; order Rodentia; family Myocastoridae; genus Myocastor; species Myocastor coypus. The sequence goes on from PVJA010019869.1 coordinate 8,287, forward strand.
GCGTGTGTTACTGTTTGTAGGACTAGCTAGCCATTTAACTAGTCAGATGCTACAGAATTTTAATTTTTTTGTCATTGTGTCACTAAACAGTATTCACCTTGCCAAAGCAATAAGTTAGCCATAGCACAATGCTGCTACTTTTTAAAACCATGACTTGCTTAGGCTTTATTTTGCTATTTTTGACCTGCTCTTTTTATCATTTTTAGCATTTAGCTGTTAGAACATAGTCTAAATCTTTTCTTGTAGTTTTAGTCTGTGTAGCAGTTTTCAAAAACAGTAAAGTTAAAGTTGGCATCCTTTAACAAATTTAAAATGAGATGAAAAGCTTGAGATAAAGTAACACTAAAATATAAACCATTATTAGTCTTACCTGTATGAGAGCATAATAAATTTCTCAACAGACTAGTAATCTAGCTCAGTTGTGATTTCTTTTTTGCTGGATTTTAGTGTTTACTACTTTTTAAGGATTTTGTTCTAAATTTGTCTGCATTTGGTAGTTCATTTTTACATCTGGCTAGACAGAGGTGGTGGTTCAATCCCAGTCACTGTATGTATGATGCACCTATTTTATAGGTGGGAAAGACCAGTAATTTGATAATTTCCCCTTAAATATGGCCTTCAATTCACCTAAATGGTGCTGACTTCCACACAATAGGAAGTTGGGTTAGGAGCCTCTTGGAACTTGCAGTCAAGAATCAGTGGCCAGCAGGAGAGCATAGCAGTGATTCTTGGAGTATAGGGAGGTACCTTTTTAGTTCCCCAGGATGGGAAATTTTATTGCAAATGGCAATGACTTATAATATTTTAAACATCATGAGGCAATAAATTTCCAAAAATAAAATTTGTATTTGTGTTTCTAATGTTTGTATTATACTTAATACAAGCATTAGAACATACTACTATATACACAATTCTATTTTAAATCCCTGTTACTCACCAAAAGGGTAATAAGAATATAACTCATCTAAAAAGTAGTAAACTCGTAGAGAATGGGTACTTCTATAAGTTGAGTAGGTTGATTTTCATGAATAACACTTAATCTACATTGCGTATGTTTTTCCCATTGTATCATAGAACCATGGAAACCTTGCTGGACATCAGGACAGGTTTTGTAGGAGACTCTTGGACATTTCTGATCTGTGCATAATTTTGTTAATTGTTTTGGGCATATACAGTGTAATTTTGGGTATTTGCCAAGGCAACAAGTATCATAATGAATATGCATTGTTTTCTTAAAATTTTGTATGGCCCAAGACAAAATAAAACACACATACACAAGCACAACTTTTAATAGGTGATAAAGGTTTAAGAAAAAATAGAACATTTTGTTGTGAGAAATTTTCTGTCAGGAAAGAAGATACAATTGCTGTCTTTATTTTAGATTTGTATTACTTTGGTCCACCTTGCAGAGTATCTGTGTTATAAGAAACTAAGTTAGAAAACCTAAAGTAGAGAATACAAAATAAGTCCACAAAAAGCCTACTGATAGAGTATATGATGAAGTAGTGTCTGAGATTTCAAGCATCCTCGATGATTCCTTCAGAATATCAGTGTCATTGCTGTGAGCAGTAAAGTCATACACATCTTGCCAGCATAACTATAAATAAAAAAAAAACCTAAAAATACTTGTAACTTGTTAGTTACATGTATTACGTGGAATAAGTTGTCAAGAGAAAGTTGTGAAATTTTAATGTTTGTAGTTCTTTATAATCCCAAAACAGCTGATTAGAAAGAACACAAGTATGCTCTTCTTACTTGTAGGTTTAAAAACCTCTGTGTGAAATCTATTTTTCTTTCTTCTCCATTTGATGCCATGCTGGAACGATTAGGATCTTTGCTTTATGTTATCTGGAGAACATAATTCGAACTAAAGGAGGAACAATGCTGAGTAGAATTTTACTCAAGAGAGCATTGAAAAAAAATAGGAAGTGACTTAAGGCAAGGCTGGTAGTGCTGCAGAGGCCATGTATTTCCTCCCGAGCCACCCTTCTCCCTGCAAGTCATGGGTCATCAGGCACTCTGGGGACCTCTGCAGCTGAGGGCTTTAGGACAACCCTTGCTGGTACCCTCTTTGCTGTTCTTTCATCACAGGCTCAATACCTTTCCCATTTCCTCAGAACAGGGATAAGAAATGCCAAGAAGTCAAGCCACTTACTGTTTATTTTTGCACTTAGAAAAAAAAAAAAAAACTGTCAAGAGTAGTGAGAAAGCTGCCTCTAGAATTCCTACCTCAGAGGCCTTCGGAAAGCGGCAAGGTCTCTAGCATTGTCATAATGTTCCTACCAGTAATGAATACTGAAATGGTAGAGTGTAGTGAAGGAAATGATGATTGAAATGCTATAAAACATTGTACTTAGGATACTTTACTTCCCCTTTGCCACAAGAATACACCTCCAGGGAGCCCTATTGCTTAGATTGGAAGCCATAGTTGCTAGTGCCTCAGCAGATCTGCAGAGAACAGCAGTTGAGGTTTTTCTGTAGCTCTTAAAACTTTCTGGCAAATAAACAGGAAAGTGGTAGATTTTCTTGGACATTTTATAACATCGTTCTGCCAAACTAGGGCAGGGAGCTGTGTTAGAACTGTGCATGCAGTGAAGGCAGGTCTATTTTCCATTTTTAGAAATGGTGTATGTAAAGCCCAGTGCAGATATGCAGTTATATGAAACAGTTTCCACCCTTAAGGATCTGGCAGCTACTAAGAAAGAAATGCATAGAAGTCCTCATATTTAAAAATATTTGAGAGTGGTGGCGCACGCCTGTAATCCCAGCACTGGGAGGCTGAGGCAGGAGGATTGGTGAGAGTTCGAGACCAGCCTGGGCTACCAAAGTGAGCTCAAGGCCAGCCTGAACTGCACAGTGAGACCCTGTCTCAAAAAGACAAAAATAAATAAATAAATAAATAAATAAATAAATAAAAATAAATAAAAAATAAAAAATAAAAATATTTGAGGGGGTCATCCACTCGGGACGCTTCTGTCTCTCGGACAAGAGCTTTCTTTCCCTCAATAAGTATGGCTCATTAAAAAATATTTATAAGGAATATGTAAGTGGTGACAGAAAATAGTAAACAGTGAATCAGTTTTTTAAAAGGTGTTTGTTAATTTTATGACCCAAAAGAAAATCTTAAACTTTTATATGATATATTTCATGGTTAAATATGAGAATACAGTTTGTGAATATATATATAACTATATATATATATATATATATATATATATAGTTATATATAACTATGAATTTCAGAGTGTTTTCTCACGACTTTATGCAGTATTTTTTTGTCATCCTGGTGGTGATATTTGGTGGGCATGAAAGGACCTTTTCACTGACTTACATCTATAGCTCTTTGAAAAACCTTTCTTATATTGAAACAAGATAATCCCAGCACTTGGGAGGCTGAGGCAGGAGGATTGGTGTGAGTTCAAGACCAGCCTGGGTTACAAAAGTGAGCTCAAGGCCAGTCTGAACTGCATAGTGAGACCCTGTCTCAAAAAGACAAAAAAAAAAAAAAAAAAAGAAACAAGATCTCAGCCATTACATTGCTCAGTTTAAGAAAACACTTATGATCGTGCTTTAACCTCCCAGAGTTCAGGGATTACAGTAGTGCTCTACCAAGTTTATTTTCTATGCACCTTTTTAGATAACACAAGGGTAGATAATCCAAGAATATGGCTTTCTTAAAATTTTCTCCGTATGTTTGTGGTTATGTCTATGCCTTTAGTTTCCCAGAGAAAGGGCCATTGGCTTCCAACAGATTCTTTCTGTTAAATCAGATTTTATTGGCATATTTTAGATAAACAAAATTATGACATTCATCATGGAGAATTTGTACCTGAACATGATATAACTTGGTTCTTTTTTCCCCATTCTCCTACCCTCCTTTTAACCCTGCTTCTCCTCCACATTTACAAAACCTCTTCTTTTTTTAATTTTCACTTTTTTCTCTGTACCTTTCCCTTCTTTCCTTTCCCCTTCCTCCCTGCTCTCCTCCCTATTTGAATGTCTTCTTCCACCTAGTATACACGTTGCAGTATCTCATGCGAGAAACACAGTGCAGTGTTCCAACAGATCCGTAAAAGGTTCCATGGCCCAGAAGCAAATCAGAACCACCAACTTGCAGAGTGTGTCTTTAGTCTCTGGGTTTAGCACACCCTTCACTTCTCTTCACCTTGGTCTCAACCCGTTCCTATGTAACAGTTGAGGGCAGGCCAAAAACGACTGCTTTTGTTCATAGGTTTTAATTGAAGTCTATATGACTTGTTCTTAATTTGGAAAACTGACAAACTCAGCCTGGGACCCATGGTGAGCCCGCTTGCCGTCTCCTGCTCTCTGTGTGCTGGGCACCTGGCAGTGCCCTTCCCAGACACAAGTCCACTTCACACTCAGATTCTTCCTGAGAGACAGCTGCTATTACCAGTATTTCAGAGAAAGGAACTGAGGCTCAGTGAGCGGCTTCCTAAGCCACTCTCCTGAAAGTTAGGAAGCTGGTAACTACCATGTGAATCCTGAAGCCTGTGGTCTCCTTTCTTGGTATAAACTCCGTGGGGTTTCTTGTTGTTTTTGTTTTGGCATTCTATCTTATATTCTTGGTGCATTTTATGATCATTTCGTGATCACATTCATCACAGGAAATTTTAAAAAGAAAAAGCAATATATAATATACAGGTATAAATTCCCTATGAACTATATTCTCTTTGCTTTAAAAACAAAAAGCTTCTTCTATATTTGTTTAAATTTTTTGTGTTTTAGTTTTTGTGGATTTTTTCATTGTATGACAGGGTCTCACCATGTAGTTCATGGTGTCCTTGAACTCACATTGATGCACCTACCTCAGCCTCCCAAGTACTGGGATTATAAGAGTGTAGCACTATGCCCATCCTTATTTTTCATAATCCTTTTTGCTTTTCTTTTCTGAATGTCAGAGTGTGATTTGAAGTAAATGGACACTTTTAGACAAATGCAAACTGTGAACATTTCTTCAACATAAAAGAGTATGTGTTAATTAAAATCTGGATCATGTATCTGATTTAGAACTTGTACTCTTACAAATTTGTTTAACAGTCTCATAGGAAGAAGCTACCTTGTAATTGGTATCTTTGCAGTGTATCAGGACATACAGCTGAAGGTGGAGGGACATGAACTGCTGGGGAGGGAGACTTTAACATTACACATCCTAGCTTCTGTATCCATCAATGCCATGTTGCCTGTAGTAAGTGTTACTCATGGGAAGTGTTTTACATTGGAACTGTGTAAGATGCAACAGGAAGGATAAGAAATATATTACATCATTAAAGTTTTTGGGTTTTTTTGAGACAGAGAGCACTATGTTGCCCATGCTGGCTTGGGTCTCCTAGGCTCAAGGGATGCTCCTACCTCAGCCTTCAGTGGTAGCTGAGACTAAGGCACATGGCCTCATGCCCTGTTATCTCCCCTCCATTTTATAGAACACTGAGTTGGAAGGAAGACTATTTCAGGGTTAGGGTCATCAATAGGATTTGAACATAACTTATATCAATTTATTATGTAATTAAATACTTTATGCCATAAAATATTTATAGTCCAATTTTTTTTCTCTTGAAAATGCCTGTCTAAACAATGATCAAGATCTCTTGTAGTTTTAAAGAAATGTAAATTGTTTATATTTTGGAAATATGCTTCAGAAAATACACAAGAGTGTAATTCCTTTACTCTTCTGCTTTGATCATTTTAGGCAAAGCATTGACATTTCTTCTGCTACAGCCACCAAGTCCCAAACTTCCTCCACATAGCACCATCCGGAGAACAGCCATTGACCTGATTGGGCGAGGATTCACCGTGTGGGAGCCATACATGGATGTGTCTGCTGTTCTGATGGGGCTTCTCGAACTTTGTGCCGATGCTGAGAAACAGCTGGCCAAGTATGTAATTTCCAGGGAATGTAATTGGTTACTGCTCTCTCCCTCTCCTCCCCTTTATTGGAGGTCATTCATTGGCTTTTATAAATTTGTGCTTCATGAACAAAAAATAGACTTCATTTTATTATATGAAATTCTTCTTTGAAAAGATACAAAGGAAATGTGTTCCTTTTTTTTTCAAGGCACATTTAATTTAATATTAGACGTGTTAACACAAAAGGCTCAAATACAATGAAGGAACACATTCCCCCATTAAAAGACAATACTCTTTTAACATGTGCCTGTTGACTGGGATGAGGGTTTCATAAAGTTCACTATTGAAAAAATTATGCAGTGAGTCTCATCACAGCCAATTATCCTTATACAATTTAGTTGTGAAATGAATGCTTATAATGCTTCAAACAGTTCAAGCCTGAAGTTTGATACCACTCCTTCATGTTTGTACAGTCCTTAGTTAAAAGATTATCTACAGTTTTTATAACCATTCAAAGAACAAACCATTAATTAAAATCATTTTAATTTTAGGCTCTATTAAGGAATACAGAGCCCTAAGCTAAATGGTTAAAATATATGTACTACTTTACCAACATCATTGTCTCATAACTACTAAAGTTGGTTCTTAGCAATAAACCCTTTAAAGGCAAAATTCGCCTCATTTGAGTTTTGACCCAGAAGTTCAAATATGTTCTATAATTTGACACAATTGAGTTTTGGCCCTGACCCAATGAATAAAGTGTGACAGTTTTCAAATTGTGTTTATTGTACCTTTAACTATTACTAATTAACATCAGAAATATTCTAATAAATGTTTTACCTTTAGCTATTACTAACATCAGAAATATTTTAATAAGTGTTATACCTCTAGCTATTACTAACATCAGTAATATTTTAATAAATGTTTTACCTTTAGTTATTACTAACATCAGAAATATTTTAATAATTGTTTTACTGATACATGGCTAGATAGTTTGAGAAAATATTACTTTGCACTTTCATTAAGTTTTTATTTTATTTATTTATTTATTTACTTATTTACTTATTTATTTTGTCTTTTGAGACAGGGTCTCGCTGTGCAGTTGAGGCTGGCCTTGAGCTCACTTTTGTAGCCCAGGCTGGTCTCGAACTCGCACCAATTCTCCTGCCTCAGCCTCCCGAGTTCTGGGATTACAGGCGTGCGCCACCATGCCCGGCTTCATTAAGTTTTAAATCGGCTTTATTGGTGTTTCAGTTGCTTACAGTAGAAGACTGGTCTTAAGGAGGTTTTATTGAGCCAGGGAAGTAATGATGAGAGTAATGGAAGAGGAAGAGAAGCAGAGGGTGTTGTCAAAATAAAAGAAATGATAATACAAATGTCCAATTGGCTAAACATGATGGGAAGTGACAGGGCTGCTGGTGGCAGTAGAGGCAGAGCTTAGTGTTGGCTTACGAAGCCAGTCTCCTGATACCTGGGAGAATTTCAGGTTTTTCTATACAGTACTTTGTGTAACGGTCACTGCTACCTAATTTCGACTGTGATCACTTCAAGTAGACACCCCATATCCATTAAGCAGTCTTTCTCTATTTGCTTCCCAACAGACCTAGGAACCGTTAATCTGCTTTCTGTCTGTGAATATGCCTATTCTAGCTATTTCACATACAAGGAATCATGTGACCTGTGGCCTTTTGTGACTGATTTCTTTCCTTCCCTGGAGTTTATATAGTACATCTATATCATTGCTTTATTTCTTTTTATGGGTAGCATGTCATGCCTTGGTTGTACTACATACTGTTTATCTCTTGGTTGACGTATAGGTTATCTCTACCTTTTCGTTATTGTGAATAGAACTGCTGTGAGTATCTTTGCATAAGTATCTGATCACCTGTTTTCATTTCTCTCTGAGAAGGAAATAACTAGGTCATATAGTAAATGATATTTAAGTTTATGAGGAGCATCCAACTGTTTTGCATAGTGCCCATACCATTTCATGTGCCCACCAGCAACATTGGAGAGGTGCATTTTCTCCTCTCCCTCCTCCTAAGGTTTTGTTGTTGTCAACATGTAGTCATTGAGGGACATGAAACAGTAGATCTTTTCTTTAATTGTCCTACAATGTCCTTTTATGACAGTGTAATCAACTGATTTTCTTAACTAATGGCATGTTATTAACCTTGTGAAAAACTAGTGTTCTGTGCTTTTTTTCTTCACAGTTGTCATTCTTATATCTCAGTTTTCTCAGGCTCCTGAGTGCTTGGGGCTGTGGTCTTTTTGTTGATTGCTCTGTGCAATCAACAGAGCAATCTGTTGGTAAGAAATCATAAAAGCCCATCAGGGGTAAAAGTAGAAAGTTGTGGCTTTGCCCACAGCATGGGCATTCTCTGTCCATGTCCCAAACATGATTGGCAAGAAGGTGTCCATTTCAAACTTAGGCAGCAGCCCTTCCCTCTTACCTCCTTTAATGTCATCCTGCTTCCTCATCTTTACATCTTTATTTCTGTGTTGCCCTACCTGTATGCTTATAGCTGAAGTATCTGTCTCTTGACATTGATTGGGTTTTTTGTTTGTTTGTTTTCTTTTGTTTTGTTTTTGTCTTTTTGAGACAGGGTCTTGCTATGCAGTTCAGGCTGGCCTTGAGCTCACTTTTGTAGCCCAGGCTGGTCTCGAACTTGTATGGATCCTCTTGCCTCAGCCTCCCAAGTACTGGGATTACAGGCATATGCCACCATGCCCAGGTAATGTTAAACTGTATCTGCAAAGTGCTTAGAAGTGTATGTAGTACATTGTAGGAGGATAAATGGATGCTATCTGTGATGCTAGTGTTCAGGGTGGTGTTATTGGTATGGTCCCTGTGGCCAGCAGATCAAAAGTTGCCCCATGTCTAGAATGAGAAGTGTAGAGAATGGTGACCAGTATAGCTTCTGTGATGGGAGGCTGGATGCTTCCTAGTGGGGTACAGGATTAGGAGAAAATGTGGGTCCATGAATTTGTGCCAAGAGTGCAAGGCAGGTGGCCTTTGTGCAAAGCTCCAAAGCACATTTCCAGCCTTTGGCCTCCCCTGGCTACAGCTGCCACTTGTGACCTCCAGTGAGACCTTGGTGCTGTTGGCTGGTTTATCTCCAGCAGTCTCTGTCTCATGTTTGATTGTCCCAAATATTGCTGTGATCTAATTGTGCAGTTTATTTTCAGATCTAATCTAAAAGCACTTTCAATAGCATGTGCTGTTTTGTTACCTTGAAGAAGTGAGTTTTTATTTTAATTGTTTTTATTTTACTACTTATAGTTTTATTATTTTTAAATAAATTTATGTCAAGCTTTTATCAACAAAATAAAGATACACTTAATGTAGTAAACCACAGGTAGTGTGCTCACAGTCATAAATACTATAGTTTTCAGTAGGTAATTTAAATCTTGCTATTACATCCTTTCTGTCAAGAAGATTAGTATGACTTTCTGTACATAGCTCTGAATAAATGAATGTATCAGCATGTAGCCTTGAGTCCAATGTAATTTTCATCATGATAAATTGTATAATAAGTGAGAAAATGTTTGCTTATTAATCTATAACAGGATTTAGATTGAAAATGCCTGTTACATCCATGAAACACTAGTGGAGGCTGCCGAGGACTGAGGTGGGGAGAGACGGAGCAGCAGCATGTGCAGAGGGTTAAGTGTGCATCTTACCCTCACGATGCCCTGCTGCGCTGCCCCTTGTTGTGCCTGATTTACTGTGTACACAATAACCCTGCTCAGCTGCCTCGCTCTGTCTGCGATGTTAAGCTTACTGCATGAAGAAGCTTTTATGTCGGGCTAGTGCTTTTTAAAATTTTAGTCAACGTTATTGAAAAAGTGAAAAAGAAAAAAAAGCATTACCACTGTAGGAAATGTTTCCCACTTTACTCTCATTCTCATGAGTTTGAGGCTAGAGGTCAGAAGAGGCAGCTAGCTTAGGCCTCATTCTGGAGAACACAAATAACAGCTTCTCTCCAATGAGTGCACATCACTTATCAAAGATGACTGCTCAGAAATCTAGAAAAAGGAGATAAACTTAAAATTTATTATTTATTAACAAATAATATTTATTAACAAAGCACTTTTGATCATCTAATATGTGAAAAGGATGTAAATTATAAAATAAAATTAAACAGAATCCCATCTCTGGGAAACGGAAAAGGGTAAGTTCTGTCTAAAGATAACCATGATGCAAAGGGGGTGGGAAGTGTATGCGGATGGACACTGGGGGCCTGGTGAGATGAGTCCCAACTGAGTAACTAGAAGATAAACAGAAAAGAACTCTATTTGCATTTTTCCTTTGAGTGATTATGAGGGGAGGAAGGGAAGAAGGACATGAAAAACGACAGAGGCTGGAAAGCACAGTTGCGCTCACAGAGGGTGAGCAGTACCTTTAGCTGTTGGTGAATGAAAAGTAAATAATGGTTTTTAACTAATATGATTCATTAATTCCCTGTAACATTTAAACTCTGATGCCCCCATTTAAAACTACAATTTCCTTCTCTCTTATTTCTAGAGAATGGGATTAGTATTACACAAGAGTTGCTTCATATTTTTACTATAGAGACAATATGTTACCAGGTTGTTTTTTTGTTTTTGCTTTTAGCCCTTAAGAGTTACCTAGCAGTGTGAGCCAGAGGTTCTCAATAGAGCCCTCTTACTGAATGCTGCCTGCCCTGCCTGGTGTACAATTCACAGTGTGCTCATCTAGACACCCACACTCAACAAAATGGGGTGATTACCCACATTTTGCAGATGTGAGGAGAAGCCATCCTTGTTCACAGTAACATTGTAGTTCATGAAAACGATAGGCTCTAAACCTAGATCTAGCTGACTCAAAAAGTGAGCATTTTGAACATTGTGCTTCTTGAATTCAAAATCTTAGCATCTCTAAAATTAAAAACAATGTATTCAAGGGACATAAAAATACTAAACTTAGAATTTTCAGAATACATTCAGAGCTTTTAGTATATTTATTAAAGTTGTTTTCATCAAAGTTTTGTACCTTCTAAAAATAAAAGCTATGTTGGAATATCAATAAACTCTTTAAATGTTTGTGCCTGGTGGTATGTATCTATCCTTGTGTATTTATAATTCCTAGAAGGTGATTTGTATGCGGTAAACTTTTAATAAAGTAGAATTTTAAAGATGCAAATCTCCTTCCATAGCATTTGATCCATGACCTTCAATATGCTGTTGAATACAAAGATTTAGAGAGACTAAGCAGTGTGTCTGGGGTGACACATTGTAAGAGCTGAGACTGTCAGGTTTCCCACCTAAGTTGCATTTTGGTGCTCTTATGCCATATTTTTATGCCACCCTTTGTATAGTAAGTGACCATGTGTACCATATTATGTGAGAATTTTTTTGAATGATAAGGATGAACATAATGAGCTACCTAATTGAAAATTGAGGTTGCGCTCTCTGCAGCCATTGATTGTGTAATCCCTGGTTAGCTGCAAGAAAAATAAAACCATGTATTATCATTTTTATAAATCCAAAATTTGTTAGGTTTATATGGTTACACACATTGATAAAACATTAAAACAATAGAAAATTACTTTATAAATGCAGAGAAAACCCTTTGCATACCTGGAAATGTAGATTTTTATTTATGTTTTTGGGGGCTTGGGATTTTCTTTTATATTATTGCATTTGCCTGGTGCATGGCGTAGCGCAGTAGTGGAGCTGTGCTGTCCAGCTGCTGAGGGAGCGAGCTTCTCATCTCACACTGCCACAGCCTAGGGACATTAATGAACTACAGACAGCTTCTTGCTTCTAAGGGATCATCACAGCTTGCCAGACATTAAGGCAGAAACATGTACAGTAGTTTCTGGAAATTACATGTGCATTGCTAATGTAAAGATAAATTTTGCACATTAGAAAGATTCTTTTTGAATTGTACAGATTTAGAGAAAAAGATTTCAAATTTTAGTTCAAATCTCAACCATTTTTTTTTAATTTGTTGGGTGGCAAGAAAGGAGTACATCTTGATAGTGCACACACACTTTAGGATTATGTATACAGACTATCCTTCCAATTCCCCTTCAATTTATTTATACTAGAGAGTGTATAATCTGAAATACTCATTTAAGTAAACCTTATTAGCATAGTTTTTATTCCTAGTAAGTACTGTATCTATAGCACATAGACAATAGGTCTAAAAGCTCTGCATTTGGAAAAAGAATTTCTACCTTTGGATTTAGGGAACACATGCCACCTGTGAATTGGGAAATTGAAGTCCAACCGAGACAAAGAGAAATCATAGATTTCTTAGTAAATTGAGGACAGAAACTGACACACGTGTTTTACTAGGAAGGGAGAAGCTGGAAATCTCAGATCCTGTATAATTAAGCATATATATTATAGCTTTGATTTCAAATGTCCCCCAGCATTGCTTGTATTTAGGTGACTGGATTATAGGGCACTGCAGCTGACTTGCTATCCGGAGATGGAGACTAGTTGGCAGTGGCTTGCTGGGAACAAACCTGAAAGGATGCATTCTTGCTCCTAGGTCCTCCTTAATTCCTGTACTTTCTTTCTGTCAGGGTGGAACAGTCTCCTTCATGGGCTGAGTGCTGAGTATCCACCTTGCTCTTCCACCATGCTGTTCTGCCTAAGGGACCAGCCACTCATATACTAAAATCACGAACCCAAGTCAGCATCTTCCCATGAGCTGTAGATGCTGGCTCTTTTGTTCCAGTGGTGGTGTGGTGGCTAGTATGTATTTTCAAAATAATGTTCACTTTCTTTGTTTCTGATGAGTCTATTTTCATTATCTTTTTATTGTTGACTAGGATTTATAGACTACAGTTTGTTTTTCCCCTGAATATTTTCTTATACTATTCTCTTCTTTGACAGATAATTTTAGATGGTGACATTTAGAAAAAAAAGTGTTCTTGCATGTCTTTAAACAGTTTTATTTTGATGGAGCAAACCTTAGAACAGGATTAGTGAAGAGTGAGCACACCCTAAGTGGACTATTTCTATCCATGTCTTTATTTATAATACCATTGTCTCTGTTACTTCATATTGGATTTGTACACTGAGATGCTAAATAAAATATAAACCGTGTTATATCTGATTTTTTAGAATAAAGACTGAAACCACAGGCCCATCCTATAAGATGGTAAAACCAGTGGTTCTGCATCACAGCCACATAAGCTGGATCAGAAGAAAAGAGTAGTTCTGCATTGATATATAGATTCTAGAATCAAAATTTCCTTTCAGATCTCTCTTTTATCACTCAGGAAGAACCCACATTAAAATATATCACACACATAATCACACACTGTTTACTTCAAAGATTACCACATGTAGAATTAGACTTTGTCTGTTGGGACTACCAGATCAATTACTTTGACTTCATCGCTGGGTCAATTCAGTCCAATAACTGGCTTAAGTGAATTTTTCTCCTCCTGCTGAATCTTCCAGCTGACTTCATTTAGTGCATAATTCCTAGGGTACCACTGCGTCTGAGGACTGTCCCAGGTACTTTGGAGTGGGGGTTGTTTAGAATTAGAAGGCGTGATTGGTAAGCACTGTGCAGAGTTCATAATGCAAAACTAATCCCTAAGTCTTGACAGAATAGGATTCAGTGCTAAAGATCTATAATAAATAGGTTTTGTTGTTGTTTATTTTTATTTTAACAGAAAAAAAATAATTATGTTGCTATAGCAACACAGAATGCTGTGTAGGGAAGACAGGAATCAAGTGTAGGAGACAGAAGAGAATACCAATGCTAATGGAGTAGAGGAACTGCATTAGGAAATCCCCAGAAAAAGTAAAGGAACAGAATTTTAGGAAGCAGCCTTAGAATTAGCCTAGCACAAAGAACTTTTATGTTGAAAAGATGGAGTAGAGAATTAATAAAACTAGACTATAAAGGGTCTGGAAGTTTAGAATTTTCAAATTTCAAGCCAAGGAGTTACACTTTCTTAGAAGAAGTAGGGAACCACTGCAGATTTCTAAATAGGTAGCCCTGAAATGCAGTTGATGTGGTTGGATGACCGTTCTGATGATCTGCTCAGTGTGTACTGGCAGCCTTACGGCTCTCACACGCCTAGGCCTCCCACCTTTGCACTATTGACACACTTCAGCGTTTTGCAATCCTGTGTTGAGACTGCCAGATGATGATGAAGGGGTTATTCAGATGTACACATTGAGTGCAAATTGTTGCATTTTCCAGTTTCTGCCAAACTCAGTGAGCAATGTTTACATATCTTTGCTTCATTTTTACTTGCTCTGCAACTTCTTTTCCAGACTTTGACACCTAGGATCAAACTTTACTACTTTCCTTACCATAAGAAGTTTGACATTTCTCCCAAATTCATGAACTCCTCTGCTGAGATGGGATGATGAAAGGCAAAACCTTTAGTTTGAAGCCAGAAATCTGCCACTAGTTGGCTTCGTTTTCCTTTATTTCACTACTGTTTATGGTAGACATCTTTGTTCAGAAAAAGAATATGTTATACCTATGATTCAGGGATCTCTCTCTCTGTCTCTCTGTCTCTCTGTGTCTCTGTCTCTGTCTCTCTGTGTCTGTCTCTGTCTCTCGGTCTCTGTCTCTCTCTCTCTCTCTCCTCTTTTTCTTCCTCCTTTCCTTTCTTTCTCTTCTTACTGGTAAACATTCCTCCTCCATAGAGAATAAGCACTTTGAGCTGGACTGAGTTTGCTGGGATCATGCAAATGAGAGTGGGACTATAGTATCTAACTGCAAGAACTCCCAGAGGCACACAACATGGGTGGACTGGACTTCTTTGGACTCAAGGAGCATGCTGAACTTTATCCTGTTCTGTAAACCTGTTTTCTAAGTGCCTAGGAAGTAGTCCACAAGGAGGGCAGACTTACCTAGAGCCCTGAGATACTTCAGAAATAACCCCTTCCGTGTTTATCTTGATCCAGCCCAGCTCTCTGAGCAGAGTTATGACTAGCATATGTATTTATGTTTCACTTACAGCTCTCAGCATTTCACAAGTTCAGATTAGTAAGATATTACCTACCCTACATGGTAAAGTTGGTTTTCTTGTTACCTGTACCTAAGACTTCTTATTTAGCTGCATTTGATCTTTTTAAAGATTTCACGGATCTCAAGTCTATTACTAAATATGTTTGTTTTCCTTTCCTTTGTTTCCATAGCATATCAGTACATTCTGTATCTATTCAGACTCCTATTGACGTTGAATAGAACAGTTTAAATCTGATTATTACAACATAGCACTAGAAACCTCTCTCATGGATACAATCTAACCAATCATATAAAGCTGCTGAGGTCAGTCATGTTACAATGTATTAACTTTCTTTGGAGGTTAGCTATGCTGATGCTGAAGACATCACATACAGTGCCTTAACTGCAAGGGTATGTCCTAAGAACCCCAATGGATGTCTGAAACAGATAAGTAGCAAACCCTGTTTATGCTGTTTTCTCATTCATACATAACAATGATAAAGCAAAAGCAGAGGCAGGAAGATCACAGAACACTATTACCTTAACTTCTCTAGAGCTGATTTTTTATTTGCAAAATGCTTGTCTCATTCACCTACTAGAGATGTTTGGTGGCAGATACAGGACACTGTGAAAGAGCAGAGGAAAGCTTGGTTTCAATTCTAGGGCTTAGGTTTCATGGCTAGTTTTTTTTTTTTTTTTTCTTTCTTTGTGCACCACCACGCCTAAACTCAGTTATCAGCTCAGTGTGCCCTGGGGGGTTGGTGTGAAACTGGCAAGGGCTGTGGGACTAGGGATTGAACCCTACTCCCTGCACTTGCCTAAGCAGGTGCTTAGTCCACTGAGCTTATCTCACCAGCCCTTTGTTTATTTCTTTTTTCTTCTTGTTATGCCTTCCACATGTATCAGAAGCTGCCTGGAAGATAGCTGACTGCTTATCTGGGATGTTGCCTGGGAAATCTTTCTCAGCTCTAACAATCTGTGATTTTATTGATCTCATAAAATTTGATTTAGGTTTCTTCAAAATTATTCAATTAACATATCATTTTGGTTTGTTCTAGCCTTTCAGTATCATCACCCACTATTCATTCAAATTGATGAAAAAAAGGAAACCTCACCAGTTATCTGAAAAGCTAAATTACTTCTTGAGTTTTTAACAATTTGACTTAAAGTATGGATATGTGATCTAAACTGTGCAATAATTATTAAGTAATCCAGGCTCAGAACCATTAAATAGTAAACACTTCCTTTGCTAAATTTGCAGTATCAAAAATTAATCCAAAAAAGAGTCTGCTGTCCATCCTACTAATGTACACCTCTTTCCAGCCACTGCTGGGACCTGAGGGCATGAGATTTCTCCATAGAGGGGACGTACAGTGTATTTTTCTATTATTCAAAATTTGTTTTTGTTGATAAGCATCAAAGGAAGATTCCCTGTTCTCCTGAGTGCCTGCTTTGCATTTACCCTCAATTCGGAAAAAAGACAGATATTATCAAAGAGTTAAATGGTATAATAGTCACAAAAAGTTGTAAACAGAATCTTCTCTAATGAGCTTACCTCCCTAAATAGTGACTAAATATGTCTGTGTCATACATCTTTATTTTTAGCTAAAAATTGAAATAATAATTTATGGATCAACTATAGAAATACTTGTAAACATTTTGAGAATTTTTAGTAAACATAATCTAGTTTACATATGAAGCATCTATATTAAATAGGAGTGGGATAAATCTGAACCTATCTCAATATGCATATTTAAATATAAAAATTATGTAACTACAGAAACTATAGCTGGATCCATACTTCGTAACAAAATTACCTGTGTGCAGTTAATATGTGAATACGTGCTGCATTTAATTAAAAGTCCATTCTCTTCACAGTGGTTTATAGATAGTGTAAAAGAGGCTTAAAATAGAACTACGATTTTTATGTGTGTGAGGTAGACAATCTGCATCATTCTTTCAGTACTCTTACATGCTCATAGCTTGGAAATATTCATTTCTGCCTTTTATAAAGAAATTTTCTGTTTTATTTTCTTAAATTATATTTGTTACTGTTATCTCTTCTTTATATTTCATCCTTCTGACCATCCTCAAATGGCTAGTTCATGGCCTATTAATATTTGGCCTCATTTGAACTGTAGAGCTTACAATCTGTGTTGGAAAAAACAAACTTCCATTATTCGCTATGCTCATCATTACACAAGCATGTTCATTTAGACTTCCCACCTTGATTTCAAAGCATGTGGGATCATCTTGGGGCACTCTGAATACTACATCAATACCCTCTGCCGCTATTATTTCAGATCCATAATCATATCTCACACTTCCTGATCACTATACTTTGTGTATAGTCTTACACAAAGCATGGGAAGGTCATGCAGCCTGTTCATTATACAGTGAGAATTAGTGTCAGGGATTTTTTTAACAGCAATATTCACTATCAGAAAAATCATCGATTAGTAGATTAGTTCTGAAAGTAGCAATGTGGAGAAAATTTCAAACTAAAAAATAACATAAAGTAGAATTAATATTGTCATTCTCAGTTCTGTAGATAATTTCATAGGTAGAGATGAATTCTGTTTCCTTTCATGTATATAGCCTTAAATTTAGTCTTTTAATATGACCTCATAAACAAATTACTAACTACATTTTTTTTTTTAGGACAAGATTTGAAAATGCCCAGCATGACATTTGTTCTTGACTTTCTGAGCTTAGTGATATGTATTCAGTACTAGTTCTTGATAATTTGTTAACAAGGCTTTTTTAACACTTTGGACAGATGCACATACTGGTTTCAATCTTCACGGTTAATTATTCGATTCTGTATTTGATGCCAGAACACCCTGACTCCTAATCACTGCTCATTGTCACAAGCCCATTATATTCTAACTGTTTGAGTGCTCCCATTGACCTTGAACTGACATTATAAGCTGTGTCTAATCTTTTCAGTCTATATTTCTAATGCTTCTTTTCTTTTTTCCTTTTCTCGATCCCTGCTTAGCATCACAATGGGGCTGCCTCTGAGCCCTGCTGCTGACTCCGCCCGGTCTGCAAGGCATGCCCTTTCCCTCATTGCCACTGCCAGACCACCCGCCTTCATCACCACCATAGCCAAGGAGGTGAGTGGAACTTCTCAGTGAGTTCCGTCTTCTTGATTAGGGAAATAGTGGCTATTATGACCTAGGAGTTTATGTTCACAAATAATCCTTCCAGTTTGTTCTAAAACAAAGAAGTTAATAATTTATTACTAAAATGAAAGCGCATGCCTCTATGCTTAAATTGAATCCAGTTTTGCATTCATTACTTGTGCTTTTTTTGTTGTTCATTTCTGCTCTCAGGTCTTATAAATATTCGACAGTAGTTTCTCAGCCTGAAGTGTAGGAGGCTTGTCTGAAAAATAGTGGAGATAGTAACATTTTTCTAGTATAAGTACTTACCTATAATCAAAACTAAATGTTTTTAGCACTGGATCTCCAACTGTAAACAAAAAATGTAAGTCATAAACTTGCTAATTGTTTTTCCTATTAAATGTCACACCTAAAGACTTGAATGCCAATTGATTCTCACATTCTTAGTGTTCTAACTAATTGCCCACATCTAACTGAAAAACTAGGAAAGAACAATGAAGCCATTATAAAAATCTTTGCTATAGGTCTTAATAGTGGGACTGCAAAGAAAGGAAGTGTGCTCCTAAATTTTTTTTAAAGTTTATTCCATTGCAGCATGAATAATGTGCAGACTCAGTGGCCGTAAGGTATGGGCTCTGTCTGAGTTGTTTTTCCTGTAGCCATGATGAATTTTTAAAATAGTAAATAAATACCTCTGAGTCTACTCTGATAACCTGAAACCTATTGGGCCTATGTCTGCCCCAGAGCTATCCTTAATAAGCATGCTATAAATATTTGTGATGTGGAGTTAGCCAGAAGGGAAGAAAGAGGTCTTAATAGCAGTTTGTGTAGGTGATTAGGAAGCCATAGAACTTTGTTTCTTCTTTTTTCTTTTTTTTTTAACTTTATTTATTTATGTTATGACCCACTCAGCCTGCCCTGGGGGTGGGGAGCTGGTGCAGCATGTGGTGCAGGGGATTGAACTGCAGTCTCTGCAGTTGACTAAACTTGCCTAAGCAGGCACTTTAGACCACTGAGGTATCTCACTGGCCCCGGAATCAGAACTTTGAATTTACTTCTAAAATAAATTTGTGAACTAGAAGCATATACTTTACTAATAGTTCATAGTGTGATAGGAAGGTTCCACTATATTTAAATACACACATCTATACATTGGAGATATATATAATAAAGAACAATTACATAGATTAGTCCCATCTATATATCTGTGCATATTCCATATATATATATGGAGAGAGAGAGAGAGAGAGAGAGAGAGAGAACTGTAGGTATATGAATAATTTTACTACCTCCAGAAAAATTTTTACCAGTTTTTTTCAGCCATGGAATATGCACAGATAACATTATTGACTACACTGAATAAGTCCTACATTACTCTGATAGGTGTTTATCTTTTTGAACATAATTTACACAATTTATAGATAAGTATTTTTATATGGCCTTTTAAGACCAATGCTTTGGACTCATTCTACTCTAGCTTTTGGTTCCAAAAGTATTTTAAAATACTCTGCATTATAACCATTTGTACTTACTACCTTTTACAGAGAAGTTTTCTATTTTACTTTGTTTTCTTAGAATTTTTTTGTTACTATTATCACTTCCATATTGCATCCTTCTGACCATCCCTATATGGCTAGTTTATGGCCTATTAATATTCGGCCTCATCTGAACTGTAGAGCTTACAGTCTATGTTGAAAAAATCACAAACTTCCATTTTTCGCTATGCTCATCATTACAGAGGCATGCTCACTTGGACTTCCCCCCTTGATTGCAAAGCATGTAGGATCCTCTTGGGGCATGCTGAATACTATATCAGTACTCTCTGCCACTGCCACTATTATAATCAGATCCAGAATCATATCTTACACTTCCTGGACATCTCCTAACTATGACATACACTTTAGTGGCAGATGTACTGAATTCACAAACTTTAGTCTGCCTTTTTTTTTAATATTACATTAGTAACATATTAAGGTCTCATATAGGACTTACAAACATACAGAATTTTATTATTCAATACATATTGAGTTATTGTACTCAGTAGTATTTTTATTGTCAAAAGCATTTCCTGATGTACTTCAGTGATTTGCTGTTTTTCCTATCAGTAAGTGAAAAACAAGCCAGTAGCTAGAAACTTAAAACTGTATCAGTGGCTATCATAGCTAATGCATGGCAATATTTTTATAGGTACACAGACACACAGCTCTTGCAGCAAATACCCAGTCACAGCAGAATATGCACACTACAACTCTTGCCCGAGCTAAAGGAGAAATTCTGAGAGTCATTGAAATTCTTATTGAAAAAATGCCTACAGATGTTGTTGATCTTCTTGTAGAGGTAAGATACATCAGCACCCTAAATTAAATGCTGTAGTGTGTTAATAATATGCATAGTACCTTTACGTAATTCCAGTATCTTCAGATGATAAAAGAGAAAGAGAGGGGAAAAAATGGTTAGTGAATGAGAAAGAGAAAATGAACATCAGTTAACTTTTCTTTGATTTTGGAAAAAAAGCCTTAGTTAAATTTCCTCAAATCAAAAAGATCACTCTTCACTCACCAGTCACATGAAATTGGTCTGTATTAGAGTTTTCATAAGCATTGTATTCTTCTGGACAAGGTTCATCATAAATAAATAAGATGTATAATGTGATTAAATAAAAGGTAGCTGTTTGGTACATGAATTGACTTAATGGTAAAAGTTTGTTCTCATTATTTTACTGTATTGTTTTTAAATTCTCTCACAGAGAACAAAAAGAATAATATGTATGATACAGATGCTTAAACTGCTTTTGTTTTACTTTAAGTAAATGCTATCAAATTATATGTAGTTTTTGTGGCAAACAAGGCCTAATATCATAACTTGAATTTTAGAAAATAAAGCATTAACTTTAGCTTCTGTCTTTTCTGTCAAAGGTTATGGACATCATTATGTACTGCCTTGAAGGATCTTTAGTTAAAAAGAAAGGTCTACAAGAGTGTTTTCCGGCTATCTGCAGGTAAAGAATCCTTTATGAGCATGCAAAACAATAAACAACTTTCAGTAAGGAATAACTTCTAAAACATTTTTTAAAATACTTTTTAAAAAGTAGTCTCAATTAGAAAGCTAATTATTAATTAGCTAATATCTGCTCACTTCCTAAAACAACCTAGGCAGTGTGTGGACAAAAACACAAATATAGTAGAACAGTCTGCTTAAAATGGGGTCATGATGTTTTATTCACAACTCAGAAAATAAATAAGAGGTGGCTTATATTCATTGCTCCAATTATTATTTATATTACAGAATGGAGTTCAGAAGATTCTAGCTTTCAGCCAGAAGAAATCTTTCTTACTTTTTCATTCACTGCTAAATTTTATTTTTAATATAATGACCAGTATTGGCCCTATGTCCTGTTGTGTATAGATGTTTTTGTTATGAGAAAATAGGATTAGAGCCTATGAAAATCTAGGACTCATAAATAGTATTAAATGTGTTAATTGTAACTCTAAGCTTATGTGTTCTATATACATGTAACTGTTACAAGATGATTGTCTTAGTGACAAAATGTAGCAAAATGCTAATTTTTAAGTTAGAGTCTCAAAATGTTTATAATTTGAAGAATAATAATTCGAGGCACATTTTATTAATTTTTTTCTTTTCACTCTATAATGAATAATACAGATAGTATTTAAATTTGTTAAAGACAGATGCCTTTATAGAAAACTCGTATTGCATTTATATAACATTTTTGTGACAAGTTTAGTGATATCTGTACTTATTTTTGCCAATTGCTGTGAGTATATTGGTAATTTCGGACATTACGTTATGCCACCGTGTCCTGTGTATTTCTTGGTATCTCAGCACGTGCTCCCTAAATTGGTGATCTTTACCATACCTGTTTCTATATTTGAAACAGATTTTTATATCTTAGTCTCTTCATCTTGTAGTCTAATTATGCCCCATAGAAGTTAAATTGTGAACCCCAGTATATTATACTTCAGCACACATATGTGCAGATGTGTATTTTCTTGAGATACACATAAGGCAAACTAGAGTACAATTGTTTTTAATGCTGTGCCACATTCTGCTTTATATACTTGTTATTAAATGGTATATTAAATATTTTGCACATTTAATTTTAATACTTGTAGCTACTATTTTCCCTATCAGTTGTTCTCTAAAGAAACATCTACCTGAAAACACATATGGTGTCACTTGCTGGAGGTGAGGAGGAAGTGGTTCTGCTGGCCTTACTAAGTGAATGTTAACAGAGTATTCCTTGGAAGCACCCACCCCTGCTCTGTAAATAAGCATCTTGGTGTTGATGTGAGCAAATTGCTCAGTGTTTAGAGGCCTTTGCTAGAAACTTGCCCCCTCCACAAGCAACATCCTCCCAGATCCTGAAGTCTCACTCATCTGCTATGTATCTGGTCTTGTATCTGGTCTGTCTTAGCTGAAAACTAATACTTTTTTTTTCCTTATTTGCCTGAAAGCAGTTGTGTTGTATTTATTTATTCAATGACATTTATTGAACAGCTGCTATATATCAAGTATGAGCTTAGGTCTGGGGAAGTAATGATGCCTGAGATGGTACTCTCAAGGAAATAGGGCCAACAGGGAGGTATTTACACAGACAGACAGGCCTGGTTTCTATGTTATATGCTGAGTAGAATGAATACATGCCAGGCTCTGAGTTAGATAATGCATAGAGTGCTTCAGTTTGGCATATAGGAGCCTCAGAAAGTTTCATAAAGTAGCATGCAAAATAGTAATATCTGCAAAAAACATCTTAATAAAAGTGGCTGTCGAATGGAAAGAGGGCCGGCTATGGTGATACATGCCTGTAATCCTAGCACTCAGGAGACAGAGACAGAAGGATGACCATGAGTTCAAGGCCAGCCTGAACTGCCTAGTGAAACCCTATCATTAAAAAAAGAAAAATAAAGAGAGATTTGTCATCTGAGGGAATTTGCATGGAGGTTGTAGTAGAAGTGGTGGTAGGTTCTGGTAATTGCCTCACAGAAGAGTTGATGGAGGTAGGCCTTGCAGAATAAATGGGTGAATGTCATTTAGAATTGCACAGAAAACCAGACTAGTAAAATATTTGGGGGAACAAAATTATATAGTATATTTGGTAAATGCAAGGTGATAGGGTAATTAGAAAATAAGTTGAATAGGAAAGTCTAGTATAGTACCAAAGTACAGGGCATAGAATTTAATACAAACCAAGTTTACCCAGTGATTGACCAGCAATGGAAATACTTCTGTCGAAAAGCAGTGTCTTAATTGCTTTTATCATGACTGAGACTAAAATACCTGACACCCAAAGTTAAAGGAAGGAAAGTTTATGTCAGCTCACGTTTTATAGAGGTCTCATTCCACAATCGGAATGAGACTGTGAACCGGTTCCAGTACATGACATCATAGTGAAGAAGCAGTTCATAGCATAGCAGGCAGCAGATATCAAGGAGCAAGCAGCAAGCCTCCCTTTCCTTTTTATACCATCTAAGCTACCAGTGTTTTTGCATGATGCCACCCATACCCAGAACTGTACTAAATCAATCAGTGAACTAGTTCAGTACCACACACTTTTAATCCCAGTACCAGACATCTAGATCAGTGACAGGGAACATCTTAAGAGATTCCAGTAATAACAAATAGTTGGCTGTGACATGCAGGCTATAGGCTTTCTACCACTGCCCTAGATCCAGCCAGCTCTGAAAAACTCTACCTGTGAGCATATAAGGCCTCAGGGAAGGGGGATCTTGATATAATTTATAACAATTGGTAAGACATGAACTGATGAAGCCTCAGGTTCATAATAGTTATTAAATTATGTTACATAATTTTAAGGCTCAGAAGATACAAGCCACATAGACACATTTATCTGAGTCTTAGTCTATATACATAGAAGGACTATCAACAATATGAACTCATAGTTTTATCTTGAATATTAGTTAGGCTAAACAAATTATAGTTGCTTCAGAAAGCACTATGATTGGACAAGACTTCAAAACTTTTACAAAGCAGGAGGATCACAAGTCCAATCTGTGTGGTGAGACCCTGTACTAAATACATAAAAAAAAAAAAAAAAAACTTTTACACAGCGATGACATTGTACTTATTAGCCCATTTTTACTGGGTTCCTAAATGAACATAAAGGAAACATTTTTAAAAAATTAAAATTATTTTATTTAGTAGCAGTGCCATTGTCCTAGGTGCCTTACAATTCTTCTGTGCCCTCTATTCATAAATGCTCTCAGTAAGTATGAGTTTCCAGTGGAAGTTGACAGCTTATCTGTGGGTCAGTGACACTTGTGTTTAAAATCTCAGTTGAGTTTTGCATTCTTCTTTCTCTCATTGTCCTCTCTTTTGCCCTTGTGCCCAAATGCAGTGGGCTTCAAGGTAGGCTGATTTCTGTGATGTTTCTCTACACTGATATTCAGTTGCTGTGGCTGATAGATGAAAAATGGTGTGCAGCTTCCTTTAGTACTCATAAATGAGATGATATTTATGAAAGCATCCAACAAAACACTTGTCCTCTTTTTACACTGCTCCCTCATGCTGTATGGTACAGGACCCCTCTGGAATGAGCTAGGACTTATACTGAACAAGCATAGATGAGACTGTTTCTTCATTGGTGGGCTTCAAAACATAAAGGAAGAAAAGATTCAAATTTCTATGACCTACTTTAGTGGAGGAGTTAGGAACTAGAAACTATTGAACAAAACAGAAAGAAACAAAACAAAAATATATATATTAAAATTGTATTATTATTTTCATATCTATAAAAATTATGTATTTTAATTATAAATATTATTACAATTAAAATACGTAATTATTATAAATATGACCTTTACATTTAAGGTTAAATCAATTGAAATCTAATATAGTATAGTGGAATCATTAATGGTCTTAACATAGAATATAAATTTGTTTACCTGAGTCCTAAAATGAAATACCTCTGTAGCACACCAAATGATCCTGGGTTTGTTTTTAATTAGTTCTAGTGGGTTTGCAATTCTGATATGCAGTGGGTTTGTAATTTTAGGATCAGGATATAAAGGTTTAAAGTGGTTATGTTTTTAACATTTTCTTTGACAAGTATTTCTCAAATTTCTATTATATTTTATTATGAAAGACTTCAGTTTATTAATGGTTATATAATGTCATATAGGGGCTGGGAAGATAGCTCAGTAGAATAAGCACTTGCTTGGCAAGTGCAAGGGCCTGGGTTCAATCCCCAGTTCCACAAAATAATAATAATAATAATAATAATAATAATAATAATAATAATATACAATTTACTAATATCCATTTACCCAATTATATAAATTGAACTTCTTGTTTTTTCATATCTTTACAAAATCAAGTATAAGCTATAAATTATAAAATTATTGAAGTGATTGATAAGGAGTTGATTTAGGCAATTTTGTTCACGTGATAGCTTTCCTATCAATTGTTGAAAGTTTTTGTAATATCGTCTTAAAAATAGAAACAGATTAGAATATATACAAGTAAAATATGATAAGCATTCTTTTTTATATTGCAACAAAACTTGCTAAACATGAGACTACAGCCATACATAATTGATAAAAGTATTTTTATTTACATAGCAATTTATAATTTATTTAGTGTTTTCATTATGGTTATGTTTTGTTTCATTTTGTTTTGTTTTGTGACAGCCATGTAGTCTAGCCTGGTCTTAAACTAACTGTGTAACCCAGGCTGGCCTTGAAATCACACTGACCCTCATGCCTTACATTTTTAAAACCATTAATTCTCAAATCAAATTTTTAAGAAATGCATTTTATAAATTTAAAACTTGTTAGAAAATTAGATTGTGATATTTAGTAGTCAAGCAATGAATAAAATTGCATCTTGAAGATAAAAATCCAGACATTCTTATTTCTTTCCCATAGTTTTGCTATTCAACTTTTAATCTGTACGTACATTTCTATCTCTATCCATTTATTCATACATGTACACATACATACATGCATGCATACATAAAATACCCATTGCTGTTTTATAACATGTTTTATACAGCTTTGAAAGTTAATATAAAATATAAACATAGTAAGAAGATTGAGAAAAAGGGAAAATAATAGTTGGAAAGAAAGACAGAACTAAGATGAGGGAGAGTTTTATGGATTTGCCAGGAGTTCCACGCTTACCGCTAAGTTTCCCAGGAGCCAGTGTGCACAGTGGGGATGGCCTGCATCACACTATTGTTAAAAATCACACTATGGCTCAGACAAATTTAGCTGTTTGTAGCACTAAGATCCACATGAAATTGGAAATTCTCATTGAAGGGAAATATGAAGTATGTGTGTGAAACAAAATGTGTGAGGAAAACAAAACCTGTCTTACTTTGGGGGTCATGTTATATTGTATCAAACCTTGGATCCTGGAATAAATTCAAAATCTCTATGGGAAATGCCTTCAGCCATGCCCTACAAAGATGCAACCCTGATTTATGAGTCTTACCTTTAGATGGTATCCTGGAATGAAAGCCTGCTGGAGACTTTAATCCATCTGTGTTCCATTTCTTTCTTCAGATATTTTAGTTTATATTCATGCATAAAGTGACATGTTTGGTCCCAGTTTTCTGATATTCTCCAGAGTTGGCTTGCTTGGGCCCGAATTTCCATGTTTGTAGTCTACATTGAGGAATCTTCCAAGAAAGGGTGTCAAAGTACAGCTAGTACATGTTTTGTAGGACTATCATGTTGATGTCAGTTGACACATCATTTAATGTCCCTTTCTGAAAGCTCAGGATCTTTTTTCTTTTAAATACAATGAAAGTCATTCTTCTCTTTTTCCAAGAAACCTTTGCTTTTTATTCTTTGCCTATATGACCAGTGTTCAATTTCAAGTTCTTCTTTAGCCATTAGGCAGATTAAAACCAAATTCTCCCTTTACCTTTAAAAAATTATGGCTTCTATCACCCAAGCTCCTTAGCTAATCATCATACCCTTATTCCCTGTCTTCATTTTATTATAGACACACTATAATATGTTATAATACACTCTTTTGTGGTATGTGTAGGTTGATAGGTATGTAAGTGTCTATATGTATAAGAATTTTATGCAATTTCTCTTTTATTTAAAAATCCATGAAAGCAAGGTCATTATGAGCCTAATATCTGCTATGGTTATTTTCTTGAAGATTTCTTTGAGTTAAGTGAAAAACCCTAGATCTTCCTGAATACTTTATGTAGCTGTGTATATTCTATATCTAGTGAAAGACAAAAAGATCTCATGGTACTAATGACTTTATATTTTACAGTCATAGACTTAAATAGTTCCTAATAATTCACATTTTGAGTTCCAAGAATATTACTAACACAATATTATCTATTAATAATACAAAAATTACTTATATTTTACTGCCCTTGACAGAATATAGAATGTATCGCCTCCCTCACTTCCTCCTGTAGAGAGTTCTTCACTTCCTTTGTCATCTTTTCTCTGTAGCATCACTTTCTCAATCCAAGGAACATATTTTCCCATCTCATTTAAAAACCTGTTCTCCGTGCATCTCTCTGTACTGTCCAGTCTCTCATTTTTCCTTGTCCAGGAAAGGAATCTGCACCTCATATTGCCACTTTCTCTGCCCTCTCAATATACTGGCAGATACTTTTGTCTCCACTGTCTTGTTTCCTTCTCTTTTTCTCCTATCCTTTTATCTCTACTTCTCATGCTCTTTAGTTTCCAGATGCTTTGCAATCTTTAGAGTAATACTTCTCTAGATTTCTGATAATGGGACATAATAAAAATGGAAGATTTGAAAGAGTTTTATAAAGGTTGATGAAACTATTGAATTTCTACTGTATTCAGAATTAAAACTGAGCAATTATAAAAATGTCTATTCATATACTTAGAACAGTAGACTTACTTCATGTTGATATAAATACACTTTTCTGAAAAATAATTATTTTGGGGCTGGAGAAATAGCTCAAAATAAGTGCTTGCCTGCCAAGTGCAAGGGCCTGAGTTCAATCCCTGATCCAGCAAAATAAATAAATAAATAAATAAATAAAAATAAAAGAGAAAAAGAAAAGAAAAATAATTATTTTCTAAGCAAAGATATACTGGAAAAGTATTGTATAGCTTGTTTTTTTGGGGGGGAGGGGGAGTGACAGAGTCTTGTTATGCAGTCTAGGGTGGCCTTGAACTCACTATAGAGCCCAGCTTTGTCTTAAACTCATGACAATCCTCCTGCTTCAGCCTCACAAGGGCTGAGTTTGCAGACTTGTTCCTTCCTGCCTGGCTGTTTAGTATTTTTGCAGATTTCTTTAATTCTAGACAGGTGGAATTTCTTATTTGTGTATTACTTTGATCTGTGACAATATGTAGTTTTGGCTGAATTTCTCAAGTAAAAATTTGAGAATTTGGCTTTATAGAAATCTGTGATTTAAAAATGAAAGAACATTTTAGTAGTATTTTACATCATTAGTTTTACACAAAGACTCAACTTGCAGTTGTTTTTAAATGTTATTCCCAATGAAATTAAATCCCTTGATATATCAGGTACTTTGAATAACTTTTCTACTCATCAAGACATGGAGGATAAATATCACTGACTGTGACTTACTGGCACTTTCTAGCTGGTGGCTAGAAATATTGGCTCACTGAGTTACACAGGCTTACCATGTATTCCCACATTGCATTCTACAATATCAAAATGTCATGTTAGCTGTTACTACTGATGAGTTCATCAAAAATTCAGTGACTATTGAGAATCCAGATACCGTGCTTCAGAATTCTAATTTTTATTTGAAAGCTTAAATCGTATCATTGTCAGCTAATTCTGTTGACCATTTTTGTGGACAGGCTTACTTTTTAAGAAAATGTCTTCCAATACAAAAGATGAATGTTTTGTGATATAGGTTTGCTTTAACTTGCCCATGCCCAATCACGCAGTAGAAAAGCTTAATTACAAGGCATAAAACACAGAACTAGATTAGCATGATAAGCTATAAGAGGCTTAAATGAACAACTTCCAACATTGCCAGTTTCACTGGTAACCCACTGCAATTATGGAACATTGGACTATGTATACATCTACTTCCTCTCAGTTCAAAGAGAATAATTTTCTTTCTTTTTTTCTTTCTTTACCAATATCAATTACAAAATGTATCATGTCCACACCTTGTGTTTTGTATTACTATTGTGAGGACAATATGCAACGTGTCAATTATTGCAAATGTACTACTAATGTATTGTGAAATTGTCATATTGATATTTCTTATTAAAAGTAAAAAAGAAAGAAAGAAAAAAGAAAATGTCCCAAAAACCCAAGTCCAGATAATCAGAGTTTGTCTTTCAGGTATGCTTTCAAATAAAAATGTTCCATGAAAAAGAGCCAGCTTATCTTTCTTTTTTTTTTTTTTGTTTCAATTTTTTTATTGTTTAAATTTAACAATGGTTATATTACATATTTTCATCATCAGATCAGTTTAGATTGATACATATAGGTATATAAGATTGATCAAACAATTAAACATTAACCTTTCTAAATCCATATTACTTTTTTTTT
>PVJA010019870.1:0-37763 GCA_004027025.1 Myocastor coypus
AAAAAAAAAAAATCAAATTAAAATTCAGAAAAAGCCATACTCCATGGTGAAAGCCTATAATCCCAGCACTCGGGAGGATGAGGCAGAGGCAGGATAAACACCCTGAGTTAAAGCCAGACTGGGCTACATAGTGAGTTCAAGGCCTTGTCTCAAAAAAGAGAATAGCAAGGCCAGCCTGAACTGTATAGCAAGACCCTGCCTCAAAAAGACAAAAAAAAAAAAAAAAAAAGGTTGCAAGTTCAAGCCCAGCCTCTGCAACTTAGTGAGCTGACAAGACCCAGTCACAGAGCCAGCCAGACAGCTCAGTGGATTAAAGTGCTTGATTAGGCAGACACAGAGACAAGGATGTCACAGAGACAGAGACAACCCTGAGTGCTGTGCTGGCCCTGCCCTAGGAGCACTGAGACATTGACGAGACTGGGTGTGGTGGCCCATGCCTGTAATCTCAGCACTTGGGAGGTTGAAAACAGGATCACTATGCATCTGATCTGTGTAGTGAGACCCTATACTAGATACATTACAAAAAAAGAGACTGTCAAAATTTAACAACAAAGAGCTGGGGATGCAGCTCAGTATGAAGGCCATGGGTTCCATCCCCAGTACTAGAGGAAGTAGGGAAAAAGTCAATGAAAAAAAGTCAGAAGTCCAAATACATGCAACCATTTAGATCCATGCCACCCACACTCCAACGCTCTCGCTCCCTTGGTGCAAGAGGGCCTGGCTGGGGCAGCACAGATGCAGACCCAGGGCTCTGCTGTGTCAGGAAAGGAATGAACTTCACAATGAGTAGGGCCTATCTGGTCTCACTTGAGCTCCACCGAGGCAGGGATAGTGTCGTGGCCAGTTACCGAATGAGTATCAGGACACCTCATCCAGCAGAGGAGTGTGCAGGAAACCATGCACAGACCACCCCAATGCACATGGCAGCAACTGTCCCCGGTGATGTCCCCTCTGCAGTGTCCTGTGTGACTCTGGGTCCTGGAAGCATCAGCCAAGGTGAGGTAGATGTTCTGAGGGCAGGGCCAGTAAGACCAGACATCTGCTACCCCAGGGTTTGGCCATCCTGCCCCACTGTGGCACACAAGCACAGCTCTCCTGACAATCAGGTATCCCAGGGCCCATGCCAGTGTGTAACAGGCTGAATGAAGCACAGGAGAGAGAAGTCCAGGATGCTGATGACCTCATGATAGCCCAATGCACAAACTGGCATCAAGACAAGGTTATCAGGGAACAGCAAGATGGCTCAGTGGACTAAGTGCCTGCTTAGGAGAGTGCAGGGACTAAGGTTCAATTCCTGGCACCACATGCCATGCCGGCCCCACCCCCGGGCACGCTAAGCTGGCCACAGAGATGGGGAGTGGTGGCACACATCCATAAGCCCAACACTGGGGAGGCTGAAAACAGGAGGGTCACTGTAAGTCCAAGCTGTATAGTGAGACCTTGTACCAAATACATTAAAAACAAAACAAAGCAAGGTTTTCAGGGTTGGGCACAGTGCAGTGGTGAAAACTTGTCCTGCATGTGCAAGGCCCTGGGGTCCATCCCAAGTATAGAAAGGAACACAAAACCAAAAACAAAGACCAGAAAGCACATGAGAGAACAAGTCACAGCAACGTTCACACGAGGGCAGGGAGATAGCTCAGTAGAATATGCGCCTGCCTGGCAAGCTCAGGGTCCTGAGTTCAATCCCCAGGACTGCAAAAATGAATGAATGAATGAATGAATGCATTCACACATGAACACCATCAGGAAAGCTGGGGCACAGGGTCCTAACAGCAGTCCTTGAGATGGCTGAAGATAAAAAGCAAACCAGGACCTGTACTGGAGTCACTGTTCCTTTTGAAGAAACACAGTGCCCAGTAGAGGCATCCTGGTCCTCAGGAGGGAGCTAGGGGTTACTGAGGTAGAGGGTGGTGCCTGCAGCTTGTGATTCTAAAGTAATTCAGGAGCAACCTTTGCCACAGTTCCACACACACATGCAGGATCCAATGTACAAAGAGACACGCGCACCATGCTGGCAGTACTATTCAAGCAGCTGGGGATTAATTTTATGCTGCCTGTCTGACATTACATTTGCTTCCTGGCTTGAAGGGAGGGAAGCAGCCTGGCGATAGGGCATACCCATTCTCTCTCTAGAGGCGGAACAATGCAGGAAGACCTGCGCCTCCTGCCTCATCTCGGCCTAGGCTGGGAGAGCCAAGGAACTGCAGGCTGCAGAAGTACTGGCCCATGCTCACCTAGCAGCCGCCACAGCCCGAGTTCTGCAGGTGGGTAGGCAACTGTCAAGGTCACATTGGCCGTGGGCCCACCTGACCTCTAGGAGAAGAGGGGTTCTGAGGTAGGAGCTCAAGCAGACAAGCCACCTCACCACTTGAGAAAGCAGCAGCTTACAGGCCATGGCCAGAGCACTGGGGAGTTGAATCCATAAGCAGTGGAACCCAGGTCAGAGTCTCAGGGCACACAGGAATGAAGTCCCCTGCTCTGCATCCTACAAACATAGGCCCTGGGTAGATGTTGCTGCATTACCTTCCTTCATGTTTGCAAATCGCTCCTTCAGCTGGTGATCCACCTCAGGACCAAAGGCAAAGTTATTCACAAATATAACACTGCAAAACAATGTTCCAGTTGAGTAAAACCAAAGCTTCAGGTAACATGAGTGCAGAGTCCCAGCGTGGACAACAGGCTTCTGCTGCCACTGCTAGGCACTGCCCACACCATCCCAGGAACTCAGCTGTGGGGCCCAGGGCCACAGGGAGATGCTGGTGGGGCCCTTCTGGAGGGGCCAGGGTTCAAATCATGACAGTGTGAAATCCGCAGCATATGGATAGATTCCCTGGCAGCCCATGAAAGGCAGAGTGGTCACTAAGGACCAGACAAGCACAGCAAGGACGGTGACACCACAAATGGCAGCTGTCCAGAGACCAGATAGGAGCTCAAGGGAAGAACAGGGATGTAGCAATGCTTCAAGCCCCAGAAGAAGTGCACCAGGGCCATCTGCCAAAGCCTATGAAGGGCAGTGGAAGACACCACACAGGACCAGCACTTGGGGCTCTGGCCACCCACTACCCCACATGGGCCTCACACGTGGGCAGACTGGCAGCCACACAGAAGCTGCAAGCAGGCCTGGCACTTAGAGAATAGTATATGTGGCAGAGACCTGGATGACCAGTGCCAGCCGGAGTCCCAGCCCGTGAGGAGCACAGCCCCACAGCCATACCTCGTGTTGGCAATCCGCTCTCTCCACTCTTCCGACAGAAAGTCACCCCGTTCCAGCTGAGAAAGAAAACACGGAGACACTACTGTGACCCTGTCTCCATGGCCATTGTGAAAAAAATATGAGATGAACAGAGTTGTGAGGGTGGGAAGGCTGTGAAAAACCAGGCTGACCAGAAGACAGCCAGGCTCACTGCAGGGTGAGGAGGGTAGGCTCAGTCCACCAAAGAACAGCCTGGAGTCTAGGATGTGGTTCCCATGTGGCCCCGTATGGAGCTACCCCAAGGGCAGCCTGCGCCCTGGGAGAAGCATGGGGTAGAATATGCAAAATCCCCAATCAGCTGTGAG
This sequence comes from Myocastor coypus, assembly GCA_004027025.1. Classification (NCBI taxonomy): domain Eukaryota; kingdom Metazoa; phylum Chordata; class Mammalia; order Rodentia; family Myocastoridae; genus Myocastor; species Myocastor coypus. Next base: position 3,562 of record PVJA010019870.1, read on the forward strand.
CATCTGCATCCTTAGGCACTGTCCACCTTGAAAAAATGGGCAGATTCATTAAGGGTGTCAACAGTACCAGTGGGAGCAGGTCCCCACTTGTCCCACCCTGCAGGAGTCCACACAGCCCAGGGCCTAGAAGCATTGTCTTCAGCAAGCCCTGCTTGGGCCCAAGACTCTCCTCTCCTCAGGCTCTCCAACGCCAGCAGGCCAGATCCAGGAGGAGACTCAAGCCCAAGGCCTGTGTGCAGAGGGCCACAAGACCAAGACCCTGGTGCTCGGTCTCAGCGTGATGACTGAGAGAGTGTTCTGCAAGCCCTGCACGGTCTTCCATCCGCCCCTGTGGGCCATTTCCCATGGCTGGCTTTATCCTGGTCCTGTCGTTATAAAAACCAGGCCACTGACACATACCTATGATACCAATACGCTAGGAAGTTGAGGAAGAAGGATTGAGAGTTCAAGGCCAGCCTGGGCCACTTAGTAAGACCCTGTCTAAAAGGGCTGACATGTGGCTCAGTGGTAGAAAACCTGCTTAGCAGGTATGAAATGCTGGATAGCAACTTTAGCAACACAGCACAATAAGAAACAAAGCCAACACAATCTCCAGAATGGCCATGTACTGAGCCCTGTGATATCAGTTTGCTCCTCTGCAGCTCCCTATCTAGGGCAGACCTCCTCTAGCACCACCCAGGAAGGGTCTTCCAGACCCTGCACACCCCAGCAAAGTACCTGGCTCCTTAGCTCTGTGTCACCGGGACCAAGTACTCACACTCATGACAGGGGAGTCTCTAGGACTGTATGCAAAAGCAAGAGGGGAAAGCTAGGCCACAGGATACCCATCAGGCACAGGCAGGGAGACTTTGGAGAGCTCTGCCATGCAGTTCTCCCTGGGCACAGCTAGCAGTCTGCAGGGCAGGAAAGGGTCTGGACAGCAGGAAGGCCGGGCCTGTTCAACCCCTCTCTTCAGCAGGGAGACTATGGAGGCTCCACTCCACCCAGCAATGCTGGAAACAGCCACAGCAACAAGTGATGGCCACAGGTGGCCTCTGTGGCATAGCCATCCTGCAAGCACCCAGAGCAAACAACACACTGGCAGAACACAGCAGAATCCAGATGTCCTACTTCACTTTCTCTACTGCTTATTTATTTGATGATTTTGACATAGGGTCCTACTAAGTTGCCCAGCCTAGTCTCCAACTTGTGACCTTCCTGCCTTAGCCTTCAAGAACTGAGGTGATGTAAGTGTCCCACTGAGCCAGAAATCTGAGAAGTGCCTGCACCCACAGACAGCCCCAGCACACCGTTTCTAGTGGGAAGGCTGTGACAGGCCAGGTGGGGACTCATGGACAAAAGCTGAGGGAACAGGATGGGACAAGAGCTGGGATGAAAGGGGGCACAGGCTGGGCAAGAGCAGCTCCCAAAGCTAGGCACAGCTACAGCCACAGGAGGGAGCAGCTCAGCAGGCCCAGTTGGACACTGCTGCCTGCCGAGCCTCTGCAATGAGGCAGAGATCCCAGGACCCAGACGCAGTTGTGGGCCTGGAAAAGTACACTGGGCTATTTTTAGTCTCCTGGCTTTTTTCCTCTTCCCCCTTGAGTAACGGAAGACAGACCTTGTAGTCTGCCAACCAGGGCGCTGTGTCAAAGCCACAAGAGCTGCTCTGAAGCTTGTTCAAATATCAGGACACAAGTAACGGCCAAAATGAGGAGGTAAAACAGCCAGGCAAAAGCTGGATGCAGTGATGCATGCCTGTAATCCCAGCACTCTAAGGAGGCTAAGGCAGGACTGATGAATTTAAGGCCAGCATGGGCTACACAGTGAGTACAAGGCCAACCTGTACTATATGCTGTCTCAAACACCATCCCCCGCCAAAAAAACAACCAGGCAAGCCCAATGCAGTGGCATGTTCCTATAATCTCAGCTATTCAGGAGGCTGAAATGGGAGGATCACAAGTTTTAACCCTATCTGGGCAACTCCACTACTTAGGGAGATCCTGCCACAAAATAAAAAAGATCTGGGACCAGATCTCAGTGACAGAGCACTCTGAGTTCCATCCCCAGTACTGCAGGCTTACACTCTGCTAGCACACACCCCACCAAGGAATAGCAGGCAGACAAACAGGACACTGCTGGAAATAAAGAGTGGACACTGTAGGGGAGAGTGGCACAGACACTTGCCAACCCACAGCAGGGTCAGTTCCGGTCACCCCCAAGTCCATGTTGGACAGCATCCTTTCCTCCAAATTCTGTTCACAGCCATGAGGCAGAAGCCACTGACACAAATAAGCACCCTAAACTTCAAGGCCCAGAGTGACAATGCACTGAGGCTGTACCACAACTCCAGCCACAAGGCTAAACCAAATCCCTCTAGCCCAGTGCTGTCTACCAGGGACGACAAGATAAGAGGGGATGAAGATGCAACCAGCATCTTCCATCTTTACCCCTGCTGCTTCCTCCCTAGGGGCAGGTGAGCCCCAGGCTCAAGCTCCTGAGGGAATAAAATCACTCAGGATTAATGGTTTCTTTCCGGGAATAATGTTAAGAAGGAGCGTATGTATAATACTTGCTTGGAACCACCCAGACCTCCCATAAGCACCAAGTCTTCAAGTTTAATAGGGCACATTCCGAAGAGATATGTAGTGTGTGGAACCTGGCTGCCTCTGGGATCTGTCAGCAGAGTCCACTAGGACACAGCCAGGCAGAAAGAAAGGGCGTAGAAACAGAAGGCAAGTGTGTGTCATACCTCCCCAGCCTCAGCAACACATAACAGAAGACCTCACACTCAGGAGAGACAGGAGAGCTCATCAGCCCCAGCCCTCTACTCTCACTGAGGAGAGAGGACGTGGAACAGCCTGTCACAATACAAAGGCAGCCAGGTTGGATGCAGCACTGTGTACCTGTCATGTCAGCACTCTGGGTGGCTGAGGCAGGGGGATCATGTCTGAGTCCAGCCTGGACAACTTGAGTGACTGAGCTAAACTTGTGTCAAAATAACAAGTAAAAAAAAGAGTGAAAGACAGGAAAGAAGGACAGGTGGGCCAGGGCAACCACTAGGATCCATGTACTGACCTAGGACTCATGGCAGAAACAGAAAGGATTTTCCCAAGGCTGCAGGTACCCAATACCAAAAGCCAACCAATGTGGCTCATGCCCCAGGCAGAGATGCCTCAATGCACACCTGCTGGAGAATCTGAGGCTGCTGCACGCCCTAACCCACTACATGTTCAAAGGCACAGCTGGGTGTGGCTCTGCAGCAGAATGCTCAATCACTTAACACGCATGTGGCCTAGGCACCAGCACACAACAAGAAAACACAGCCAAGTCAACAGGTTAACATGATAAAACTCAGCCACCACATATGTGGGACATAAGTAGACACCAAAGCACACTCTCGTGGAGGGCGTCATTCCCAGAGGTGAGCCTGGCACAGGCCAGTGGGGAAGGGCCACTGCCCACGAGCACCCTCGGGACTCTGCTCAGGCAGTGTTGGCTTGTCTCCCCTCCACTAGCCTCAGGGACCCCACACATTCCCTGGAGGACAAAGGGGCCCAAGCCAGAGAGGCTGGGGAAGACAAGGCTCCAGCAACTGCCCTGTGCACCACCTGAGCCACAAACTGGTGGGTATCAGGAGTGGTGTGCCATGTCTCCCATATGGCAAGACAGGAATGGAGGCCAGGACAGAGGAGGGGCTGGGGTTATAGCCACGGGCATGGAGCGATGGCACTCACTGTGTATTCTGCATGCTTTTTTCCATACCATTTCATCCACTTCCTGAATTCTCGGTCCATGGTCTAGAAAGGAAAGAGGTCACATAGCCTGTCAAAACTCTAGGGAACCAGGAGGGCCCCAACAAGCCCACATGAGCACAGCTGCAGCTCCCAATGGTCCTTTGGGGCTTGGCAAGGGCAAATAGGTAAAGACCTCAGTTCCCACCCATAGCACAGCCCTACCGGGACATTCCTGGGATGGGGCAGTGTCCACCAGAGGCACGCTCAACAGGGATATCCCAGTGCTCCCAACCCACCAGCATCTGGAAGCCATCAGGGCACATATTCTAGAAATGGTTCCACAGGGCTTACACGACACTCATGCATCTACACCTCATGGCCCACTGTTCCCTAACCCAGGTACAGGCTTTGAGAGGATGGCCCCAACAGAACCCAATCCTCCATCAGAAAAAAGGGACAACCAAAAGGGAAGAGGGTGAGAGAATCCAAACCAGGCTGCATGCCAAGCTCAGTGGAGGAGCTCAGGACCAACCACAACGAGGGTGAGGTCTCAAGGCAGGGAAACAAAGGCACAGAGGCCCCACCAAGCCTGCTACTCCTGGGAGCAAGGCTGGCCCTCTGCTGGGTAGATGCCAGGTGTGACAAACACATGCACACACCTCGATTCCAATAAAACTCCTCAGCCTAGCAAAGATGCTGCCCACATGGGAAGCTGAGGGGCTGGTGCTAAGGATGCTCTATCTTTTTTTTAAAAACTTTGTTCATGTTATGATGAGCTTGGCTTGCCCTGGGGGTGGGTCTGGCGTAGATGTGGTGCCGGGGATGGAAGCTCAGTCCCTGTGGTTGCCTAAGCTTGCCTAAGTACGCACTCTAGACTGCTGAGCTATCTTGCTGGCCTAAGATGCCCTTTTGACGCCTGCGCCCCATACATTGCCTATACCCCAGGATCACACACCTCCGCATACTTGGCTGGGATGTCTGCTTTCTCGACTCCATAGTGATGTTTGCAGTTAGTGGCTGCGGCGACCTGGAGGACCACCTGTCCTACACCTTCAATCAAAGAGAGAAGCATCAGAGTCCCAAGGAGCATTCAGGAGACTCAGTGCGGTAGGAAGGCACCAAGTGGATACTCCCCAGGGAGGACATGTCAAAGTTGGGCATACGGGTCATGTAATGATATCCAATGACATCGATAGCTGTAGGACATGAGATAGCTCAAAGACCCATGATGCCCTCTGAGGCCACTGAGGGCACCTTCAGGAAGCCTGGTCCCATGCAGAATACTCATCACGGTACAGATACCTCTACCCACCTCTGCAGCTATATTGGCTGTCTGTGGCCCCAAGAGATAAGCTCTGTGTGCATGCATAAAGTGTTCCCACAGGCCTGGCTGAGCTACCTGACACTCAGCAGTACTCGGACTGGCACCCCCACCCAGGTCTCCCAAAGCACTGCTACAGTACAAACACATATTAGACATGCAGGTGGGGTTAGATTAAAACCACCTCAAGGCAGCACAACTGGCAACTATGGTAGCTTTGGACCTGGAAACACAGCTGGGACTTAAGTGTCCCCACATAGCCCCTACATAGGCCCAGAACACTTGGTGGCCTGATAGCTAGACTGATCAACAACCTGGGGTCACAGGGGCTGAGGACCACAAGTCCCAGGAGCTTTGGGACGACCTCTATAGTAGGTCATCTCTCTTCAGTACTGGTGCCAGCCACCTGACTGTGTTGAACATAAGTGTATGTGGATAACACTAAGCACCAGGGAGGAAAGGTGGCCACTGCCCAAAAGGGGGCAGCTTCCTGTGAAGCTCACATCCTTTAGGAGATGCTGAGTTCATGTATTCCCCAGTGTTTCTGTGGAAAGGGGGGGGGGCAGTGTAGGAGGTGACTGGGTCTTGAGGAACAGAAGAAGCAACTTATAAACACAAGGAGTGAGCCAGGCCCCTTTTTCCCTGTCACCCCTGCCCTATGAGGTCAGCAACAAAGCCATTCCAAAGCAGATGGCGCACAGACCCAGGTTCTCACAGTGACATATGTGGCGAGGGCCAGCCCAAGTTCTCTTCCACATAGGTGAGAACCTCACAGTACCTATGACAGAGCCACTTAGCAGAGGAGAAGCCAAGTGCCTGTCGGGGCTGGCCACACAGGCAAAGGAATGAACAAAGCTGGTGGGGGCTTAGTATATAAGAGCAGAGCCTCAGGTCTCCAGAGGATGTGGGTGGGGAGCAGCTGGGGTGGTGCTAGAGTCTCCTGGAGCTGCTGGCACTATGTCCTGCTCTAAGCACACACTGGCATACACAGAGACAAGGGGCACAGTCAGGAAACCAGTGACAAATGGCAGGCCCCTCATGGGAGACCCACCACTGCCCAGGTCCACAAATAGATCATCCTCCGTCATCTTGATCTCATCAATCATCTGGGCTACCAGGTCGAAGGAGGTTTCCCCATACACCTCGGGGGAGAAGGGCTCATAGTTGTTGAGCTTCTCTGGGTCAGTCACCGAGTGGTTGTACACCTGCTGCAAGATGTGCCGCAAGAGCCCGTTGGAAGGCCGTGTGTTCAGCTTCATGGGCTGAGTGGTCCCCTTCCACTGGGGAAAGAGAAATAATAGACATGTCATGCATAAGCGGGTGTGCCCACCCTACCCAGTTACTTTCCCAAGTAGACACAGTGGGTCCTGGGGCACTGCTCAGTGAGAGTTTGCCTGGCACTAGTGAAGCCCTGAGCCCCATTCCCCACACTTCAGCCTCAAAAAAAGTGCTACTGTGTGCATGTGCAAATATGGGCCCTTGGGTGGTTGCATAACCAACTCTTCTCAGCTCTGACCTTCAGTGGAACAAGAAGAGCACAGCTTTAGCTCCTCTTGCCAGATACCCTGCTTAGGAACCCCAGCAGGTTACTTCCCCATGCTAACGGTCACTGGAGCGCCACTGCCCCAGGCTCCCAGGCCCCTGGCTGCCTCATCCCCAGACCTAAGGACAGGCTTCTCATAAGATAGCAGTCTGGCCGCTTCTACTCAGGGCTCTCGCCTTAGAAAGGCCACCTTCAACTCAAAAGCAACCAAGGAGAAAAAAGTCAACTTGAGAGCCAAAGTGTGCCAGTTGCGTCATAGCCTTGGGTTCAGGCTATGGAGCCACATCCTGCAGGCCCTTGTTCAGATGTGTGTAACCCCAGGGTACCAGCCCTGGCCTTCGGGCATCGCTACAAGGACCTATTCTCTGGCTCTTATTTGGTCTTTTTGAGATGGGGTCTTTCTATGTGGTTTAGTTCAGGCTGGCCTGGAGCTCACTTTGTAGCCCAGGCTGGTCTCAAAACTCACAATGCTCCTCCTGACTCAGCTTCTCCAGTGCTACAATTATAGGCATGTGCCACCAAGCCTGATCCTTGACTCAGGGATCAGGGTGCATGAAGCTATGCCCCTTGTGGCACAAAGCTGCCAGCCAATATCACCACACCCTCTGCCACTTACAGCACTGAGACAGTGAGGCAGCTGGTATGATTTTCCAGCGCAGGACTACACAGCCAAGGAGGTAGGCCACTGTCACTGGAAGGGACCCAGAAACTCAGAAATGAGCTTCTGGGCCCTAGCAAGGTCCAGCTCCAGCACCAGGAGCCCACATGGAGGCCCCTGGCCTGTCACTGCCTATGCAGGAGTGCCTAACACACTCAGTAGACTCAGTTGTCCTTTCTGGTCAGCACTGGTGCTAAAGGGCAACACCTACACAGGCCATCAGCATCTGAGAATTCCATGCAGCCACACATGGCACATAACCACCCAATCAAGGGCAGATAGCCACAAGGGACTCTCAGCACTGCCAGGTTTGGAGGAAGCCTCAAGGCCATGCTGCAGCACCCCTAGCTGCCCCAACAGAATCCACGCTGGCTGTACATCCCCACCAGGGCTGAACACCTGTGCTTTCTTTTAAGAGGACTGTCCTTGCAAACAAGAAGTAGCCCACACTCTGCTGTGTCCCAGCCCTATCAAGTTGTCAGTGTGACCAGGATGAAGGACAAGAGTCAGGCTAGCTGGAAGGTAGGGGCGATCATCACAGTCCAGGAAGTTGCTTCTGCTCACATCTCTGTCTTATCCAAGGGGAAAGGGGCAAACATGAGAACCCTGAGCACCTACTTTAGAAAACTAACCAAGGCCAGCTGGGTCCTGACTGTGCTGCCACCAGGCTCCACCACTCAACACTGGTCCTTCACTAGAACCGTACTGCACAAATGATTTGCAAGATCCAGCGAACCTAACTTTGAAAACCCACCAGATGTTACAGGACAAACTTGGGGATCATAAGGCCACCTACCAGCTGGTGGATGCTGTCGATGGCCCGGTTGTACTTGTCACACAGCCTCTGCATGCTCTCGAAGCTGGAACAGGCAAGAGAGAGGTACCGTCCCAGAGCAGGACTGCATGGCCGAGGGGCCATGCCATTGCCACTGGGCGGGACCCAGAACCTCAGGAACAAGCCGTTGGGCCCTCCCAAGGCCCAGTTTCAGCACCAGGAACTACATGAAGGCCCCCAGACAGGGCCAGAGCCACTCCTAGGGCCTTGCATGTGGACAGGGTGGGACCAGGGCTGATCCCTATTAGTAGCCCCAGGCCAATGCCTGCACACAGGCAGTCAGGCTTGACCAGGAAATTGGACAGGAGACTGCAAGGGCAACTTGAGTTGCTTTGGGTCCAGGGGTCCAGCCCAAGATCAAAGAACACAAAAGACACAATTAGAATAAGGAGTCCACACGGTGCGCAGGACAGGGCCAAAGCCTCACTGTACCAGCTAGAATGAAAAAAAAAAACACACACTAGGGCCCCTTTAAGCAGACTCAGAGTCATCCTTCCCCTGGTGGGGGTCAGCCACAGTGTCCCTTGAAGGGCTTGGCCCTGGGGCCACCATGCACAGTGTGAGGCAGTGGCTGGCCCTAAAGACCACAACTCTGCAGGAGGGACAGTTCCTCCTTCCCACATGAGGACTGCCTCTGTCTAGGAAACCTTTAAGGTTCCTGTTCTGCTCAGAAACACAAATGGGGGCCCGGCAGGATGGCTCAGTGGTCTAAAGCACCTACTTAGGAAAGCTTAGGCGACTGCAGGGACCTCGGTTTGATCCCCAGCACCACATGCTGTGCCAGTCCTGCCCTCAGGGCAGGCTGAGCCAGCCATAAAAATAAATAAACAAACAAAAGTTCTGAAACAAGAAAAAAAAAAAAATAATAATAATTCTTAAAAAAAAAAAAAAAAAAAACACAAATGTAATCAGAAAACCAAGTCTGTCCAATGCCAGTCTTTCCTGCAGTTACGGCCTTCCTGGTGTGAAATCTGCAGCCAGGCGACAGGTACATAAGACTTAGTTTTTACTTTTTAAAAAAAAATAGTACTGGGCACTAAACCTACCACCTACACATGTAGCTACATTTCCAGCCCTTTATTTACTTTTTAAATTTTGAGACAGGGTCCCATAAAGTTACCCAGGCTCAGCTCAAACAATGGAACCTTCTGCCTCAGCCTCCCAGAGTGCTGAGATAACAAGTATGCTCAACCTCATGTAGCCACAGTCTTTCGCGCAGCACACAGATCTGTACTATTCTCAATAGTCAGTTGCCAGAGCCCTAAGTCAACCATTAGGTGCTCTCCGCAGAGGACCCAGAAGGCACTGTACTGTCAGCAGCAGGAAGCACTCCTTTCAGCCTGTGGAGACAGGATTCCTGGGCCACAGCTGCAGCTCCTGCCTTGGGGAGCCCAGTGCCTACAGAAGGAAAGGTGGCTCTGCAACCTCTCCATGAACTTGTAGACTGTTTCCTTCCTGAATGGGTACTGGGAGCCAGCTGAATAATCATCCCCTTCTCATGCAGGGATAGGAGGTAGGCAACCGACCCCCACCTCCAGGGCTTCCACTAGCACTGTCCTCTCCAATGTACAAGCTGGGTGAACCTGGCATGCTGACATGGGCTGAGCCCTGGTTCTGTTGAGTTTTACATACTTTCTCCACCTAGCAGGAAAAATTAAACCCAAGCCAAAGCTCCAAGAGACAGGAGCACAGCATCCTGACATAGCAGGGTGGCTGAAAGCATGGGAACTACAGTGAGTTGTTGTCCCCTGCAGCTCCAACCCAGCCAGGTGGCAGCACAGTGAGACTCTGTCTCAAAACCACACACAGGAGAGCACAAGATCACAAAGGTAGGAAGACACTGCAAAGCCTGAGGACACTGTACAAAGCACAGGGACAGTAGGGACAGGATTCTAACAATGTCAAAGACCACTGCTGCACTGATGCTGGTATCTGCAAGCCAGTGGGAACCACCAGGGACACACACAGGCCTGACGTAATCCAACAATGCCCAGGGGTCCTCACCTACAACCTCACCTGTGCCCTGGGACAGGCATGGGCTGGTAGCACCATGACCAACCAGGTGCTCCCCGACAGGCACCATGAATTTGTCATGAACATTTGGGAGCCATCTCCTTCTTGAGGCACCACCCCACTAGGCCACCCAACACCTCTAAGCTCCATTCTCACCAAACCCTCAGGACACTTTCTGGGTTTTTCTCATATTCCAACCCTCATATTCCTGCCTTTAACCTGGACAATCAGAGATCACAAACCTCTAGCGACAAGGGGACTATCCTGGGATAACATATAGGTGGGGTGCATGGCAGAGTGGAACATGTGCCTCAGCCCTCTGGGCCCACCCTGCAGGTACCTTACATGGAGACGTGAGTGAGAGTAAGGTCCTTCCACTGCATGCCCAACCACAAACTCTTAAATCTACCTTAAGCCTGGCCCCCAAACCCTCCTAGCCTTTCCTTCTATTTTTAGAGGCAAGTTCTCCTTGTGTAGTTTAGGCTGGCCTTGAACTCTCAGCAATCTTCCTCTCTCAGGCTCCCAAGTCCTGGGATCACAAATGCATACCTCATAGCCAGTCTTTCCTAAGTGGTGGGCCTGTGTGGTAAAGCTTCCATAAAAATCCTCCAGGAACAATATCAGGAACTCATTGCTGTGTACACATGGAATACAGGAGGGTATCTACCCCCCTGCCACAAGCACATAAGTTCCCACACCTACACACTTGCAGACCTCACCTATCTGGGTCCTTACACTCTTGTAAGACACAAGTGCCCTAACAGGTCTTTCCTAAGGAGGTCTCTTATCTCAGTGCCTACAGCACCAGGTTACCCCTGCCCCAAGATGCAGCTTTGACAGGAGGGACACCAGTATGCTGGTCCTAAAGGGGCAGGGCTAGGCTAGAAGACAGAACCAACAGTCACAGAAACTACACTGCTTAAACATAGCAAGCACTCTCCATGTCTAACAATGAAGTCACTGGGTAAGGGTCCTATGGAGCTTCAGGGCCACTCTAGGTTCAGTCCTCTACGCAGAGTGACCACCCAAGTGCTTCTAATACAAAGCAGGTTACCAGAGCTGGAACAGTTGCAAGTCTAGGCCACCCTTCTTTCCAAAGAAAAACAAACCCCTCTGACAGGCATTCCAGAGATGCTTGGCCCTGCACCCACTCTTTGGAAGGAAAGTGCTAAGAACCACAGCACCTGGCCAGGCCCACAGCAGGCCAGCAAGAGCTGCAAGTACCCAGGCTGATGAGGGACAGCAGGGGTGGCCTGGGTGGAAACAATGACATCTGGCAGCCACTACCAGCTATAAAAAGAGCTGCTGTTTACGCCGGGTAATTCCACACACATACCGATCCAGATTTCAGCCTGTGGAGTTTCCAATTCTGTCCTCACTCTGACAGCCCTCGCCAAGGCTCAAAAAACATTTCCAAGCAAAGTAACTGTATGGAGGAGCCACAGTCAGCTCTGCAAGGGAACTCTACAGCTGCTGCACCATCGAGGAAGCACTCATCCTAGAGGAGTGGGCCGTGCCAGCGTCTGCTTACCTTTTGGTATCGTAGTCAATTAGCACGTAATTCTCCATAGCCAGCTTGAGATCTGGGATTTCCTCACAGACCCATCTGAAACAGAAAAGCAGAAACCACAGGAATACTATTAAGTGGACCTTGTTTTGTGGTTTGTTTTGTTTTATAGGCTTCAAACTCAATTCTCCTAAGTCTAAAAAAGCAAAACAAAATTTCCACTGTGTGTGGTGCTGTGCACCTGTCATCCCAGCACTGCGTGAGGCTGGGGCAGGAAGATCAGAAGTTTGAGTGCAGTCTTGGTAACTTAGCAACTTGATAAGACTGTCTCAAAATAAAAAATAAAATAGTTGGGAGGTAGCTCAGATAACTTGGTTCCAACCCACAGTACCCCAAAATAAATCCATGATTTGAGATGTAAAAGAAAAAAAGGAAGCATTATTTCCCTCGCTCCCTTCCTTCCTTCCTTCCTTCCTTCCATCCATCCATCCATCCATCCATTTCTTCATTCGTGCATTCGTTCGTGTGTGTGTTGGTACAGGAGACTGAACTCAGGACCTTGCACTTGCCATTTATGCTACTGAACTGTCTCCCTGGAAGCATCATTTTCTAATGCTATAAAGTTTATGATGGGGTTGTTGCGTGTAGATTTTGTGGCTTGGAAAAAAAAAATAAGCTCACATATCATTATAAAATTCAAAACATAATAGGGCTGGGATGTGGCTTAGCAGTAGAACATTATCTAGCAAGGCCTTGTGTTTAATCCCTAGCACTACAAAAACAAACAAAACAAAAAAGTAAAAAATGTTATGCCAGTAGTAGTGGCACAGGCTGGTACCACTCAGGAGGTTGAGGCAGGAGCATCACAAATTCTCACCCAGCCCAGGCAACTTAGTAAGGGTTTGTGTGTATGTGGTGGTACACACCTATAACCCCAGCACTTTTGAGAGGCTGAGACAGGAAAATCTCAAGTTTAAGCCCAGCCTGAGCAACTTAGTGACTTAATGGGATCTTATCTTAAACAGATGAAGGAAGGAAGGAAGGAAGGAAGGAAGGAAGGAAGGAAACTGGAACCATAGCTCAGGGGTAGAGTGCTTTCCTACCATCTCCAAGGCCTTGGATGCTATCTCTAGCATTGCTAAATAAATAAGGAGGACACTGCTGAAAGACTGAGACAGGCCATGTGATGAGGACATAGTCTACTGTAAAATGACAGCATGACCAGGCTTCCTAGAGAAATAGAAAGGCAATGAGAAGCCAAGCATGGGAGAGTTTTGCTTTGAGGTTGGTGAGGTCAAGGAGGACACAGAGCATCAGGATACTCATGGGGGAGCAGGTTCCAGGGGCCCCATCCACACACTCAAGAGCCCAGAGTGCTGCCATTCTGGCTCCTGCTATCTGGCAATGCTTTGGGAACCTTAAGAAAACTATGGACCCAGAAAACCAGTCCCATACACAAGGGTCTACCAAGTTCTATTGGTTTACAAGATGTCATGGTCGTGTACTCAGGGATGGCACACAATGACAGAGGTTAAAGAGCGGGGCTCCGAACACGTACTCAGTCTGGGCGCGGTAGTGTGCACCTGTAATCCCAGCCCTGGGGAGGCTAAAAACAGGAGGATCACTACAAGTCTGAGCTGTGCAGTGAGACCCTGTCCCAAATACATAAAAAAAAAAAAAAAAAAAAAGAACACAGCACCCAAAGCATCCTCTGACCCAGGCAGGCACAGTACACAAGGTTGCACTTGACCCTGCCACCTACCCCCATGACAGGAAGAGGAGCTGTCCTAAGAAGTGCTGGCTCTGTCTGAAAATGAATACCCAGGGCATCACCCTCCCTGAGGTCCACTGTCCATGGTAGAGGAGAAGCCAGGCGACTGACACCTGGACAGAACCTCTCCCACTCCAATTTAAAAGCTACTCCCAAGTCCACTGCTGTCTTCAGGGATTTTACTGGGGAAACTCTGCAGATTCTGAGAATAGACTGAGGAAACTGTGATAAGAGCAAGGGCACATGTGCAACAAGCCAGCTTGTCAGTCACCTGCACATGCTGTCCCCCTGCTCCCTGCTTGGAGCGCCCCTGGGCCACATCCATCCACCTGAGTTCTATGGCATCACACCCCAGGTCTCCCAGCTGACCAGCACTCACCGAATGGTCTCGATGATTTCATGAGCAGCATCGTGGTGTTTGTCCTGAAAAAGCAAGGGGCAGCATCTCAGACATCAGACCTCTTTCTGCCCATCCACAGGACAAGGGCAGGATATGCTGTCCCTTCTTTCCAGCAGACCATTGCTATGACCTTTTATTTCCTGAGTGACGTGGATCTCAAACCATCCCCACAGGACCCCAGAAGCCACTGCAGCACTGATGGCTCCCAGAGTTGAGGCCTGGCTATGCTTTCTGCCTCTGAATGGGCCCAAGTGTCAGGTCACTGAGCCCCTACAGATTGCGGTTTTCCCCATGTAAAGTGGAAAACACCAATCACAACTACTGGCCAGCCATGTGCACAGCCACACAGAGATCAAAACATGTCACATCTGCAACCAGTCCTCACCAACGTTACTACCCTCCAACTCACCCTCTCCCTCTGCCATCTCAAGGATGGGGTCATCAAGAGGACTAAGTACACAGCTACCATGCACACATCATGTATACATGTGACAAAAATAGAACAAGTAAGCCTGTACCAGTAATCAAGAAGCTGAGACAGGAGCATCATAGTGAGTTTGAGACCTGTCTAGACTATACAGTGTGTTCAAAGCTAGCCTAGACTATACATGGTGATTTTTCCCCCCTTGGGACCAGGGTTTAAACTCATGACCTTGCACTTGCCAGGCAGGCACTTGTGCCATGGATCTATCTCCCCAGCCCCTACATATGGTGACCCTGACTCAACAAAACAAAACAAGCTGTGTGTGGTGGTGCATGCCTGTAATCCCAGCAGTCCAGAGGCTGAGGCAGGAGGATCACTCCCATTTCAAGACGAGCCTGGGCTACAAAATGAGCTCAAGACCACTCTGAACTGCACAGTGAAATCCTGTCTCAAAAAAAACCCCAAAAGAATATATATAATAGAAAGACATAAAAGGAAGGAGGTAATAAAAAAAAAAAAAAAAAAAAAAGGAAGGAGGTGCAGCCTTGTGTTCTTTGCCTCATAGCCAACCCTGTGGGCCAGAGGTGCCAGACTAGTCTAGAGACCCCTTTACCCTCACCACGGCCTTCAAACAGCATCCATGACAATAACTCTCCAGCAACAGTTGGGCTGGTAATGAGCGACACCCCACTCCATATAAGCGCTTTTCCTGGCCCTAGCCCAAGATGAATAGCAGGACAAAGCTATACAACCTTCCTAGCCTCCACATAGCTGAGAGTGCTCCAGACCTTGGGGAGCCCTGGCCATCTGGTTCTCCAACCACGCAGCTGTGGACTTTCCCTGGTATAGAACCTGGTTGTGCAGTGTACAGGTATGGCCACATGGCATGGGACTTTTGAAAGGCTCCAGTGTCCCCCACCACCATAAGGCTCAAGACATCAATGTGGTCATGGTGCAGCTGTGCTGAGCATGGAACACACTGTTCACCAAGACTAACTTCTCTCCCCTTGCTGCTTAGCACAGCCACCAGGGACCTTTTCTCTGCTGTATGCGGAGTGTCCCTGCCCCTCACACTTCTCAGGAGCTTGGGTCTTACTGAATCAGCTACGTTAGTGACCTGGAGTCTACAAGCATCCCAAAGATTTGAAACACAGGAGCACACATGCCTGGAATGCAGAAAGACCTAGGCAAGTCTCCCAGGAAGGCCTGGTGCCTACATCAACCAAAGCTGCCCAGGCCACTCAAGATGCCACCAGTGGGCTCACACCAGGACATTCAAAGCTATTCTGTGGAGTAGCTGCTCTTACCCTTAGCCATGATATCCACACCTCCATAGCAAAGAGAAAGGCACTGCTCAGCAGAGACATAAGAAAAGTGCATCTGAAAGGGCCCTCCATTATTCAAAAGAATCAGAATAACTATAAAGAACATGAGGCCAAGCACAGTAACACATGCCTGTAATCCAGCATTTTGGGAGGCTGGGGTAATTTTACAACTTAGTGAGACCCTTCCAAAATAAACCCTGTGCTGGCCCTGCTCCCCGGGTGCACTGAGCCAGGACTGACACCCAGCTTGGCAATGCACGCCTGTAATCTCAGCACTGGAGAAGGTGAAAACAGGAGAATCACTATGAACCTGAGCTGCATAGTGAGACCCTATACCAAATACATAAATGGAAGGAAAAAAAAAAAAAGACACAAGGTCTTTCTTTTCATAACAGTTCCACTGAGGTGTAACTCACACATAGCATGTAACTCACACAATCTAGGCTGGGTCAGCTCAGTGGTGAACACTTGCCTAGCACACATGTGGCCTGGGTTCCTTCTCCAGTACTGTAAAAATATTAAGTAAATCAGAAAATTTAAAAATAAAAGGGGGCTGGGAAGATAGCTCCATGGTACAACTGCCTGCCTGGCAAGTGCAAGGTCATGAGTTTGAACCCCAGTCCCGCAAATAAATAAACAAATAAATAAAAGAGATAAAGTATGCAATTCAGTAATTTAACACATCCACAAAGTTGTGCACCCATCTCTATTTCTTTTTTTTTTTTCTTAACAGTACTGAGGGTTGGGATGGTGAGATAGCTCAGCGATCTAAAGCGTCTGCTTAGGCAAGCTTAGGCAACCACAGGGACCTCGGTTCGATGCCCAGCACCACATGCTGCACCAGCCCCACCCCCAGGACAGGCTGAGCCAGCCATAATATAAATAAATAAAGTTTTTTTAAAAAACCAAAAAACAACCAGTACTGAGGGTTGACCTAAGGCTTTCGAGGTATATTCCCATCCCTTTTTATTTATTTTTTATTTTGAGGCAAGGTCTTACAAAGTCATTATGTTGCCCAGGCTATTCAAATTTGATTCACCTGCCTCAGTGCCACCCCCCCCCCCAGCTTACAAGTGTGTGCCATGATGTCAGCTATTAAACCTTATCTTTCAAGGCAAAAACAAACAAAATAAAAACAAGCATAAGCTTCTAGAGCTCTTAACAAAACCCTCCAGAGCTGGAGGTATAGCTCAGTGGCCCAGAGCTTGCCTGACACAAATGAGCCTCTGGGGACCATCCCCAGAAGCAGAAGAGATAAAATCCTCCAGCTTACTGAGGACCAACCTGCCTTACGGCTTCTTGGTGTCTCCCTGGCTCCTGCCTGCCCATGGCCTCTCCTCACTGATTCACAGGGCTCCAAGACAGAGACAGGAGAGCAGCCCAAGAGCCCTCGGCTTTCAAGCATCACCTCACAGGTGTGTATACAGATGTGCCTCCAAGCCCTCATGTGGTCTGAGGTAGGGAGCTTTAAAGGTGGCTGGAATGGGGCTGGCAGGATGGCTCAGTGGTCTAAAGCTCTCCTGATTAGGAAAAGCTTAGGTGGCAGCAGGGACCACAGTTCAATCCCCAGCACCACAGGCTGTGCCAGCCCTGCCCCCAGGGCGGGCTGAGCCAGCCATAAAAATAAATAAATAAATAAATAAATAAAGTTTACACATTTATATTTAAAAAAAAGTGGCTGGATTAGGGTATGTGAATGTGGATTAAGGCTGCCTCACCATTGGTATGGCTGTCACCAATCAAGAGGTTTGTACACTGAACTGAACAGAATATGAAGCACCAGAAAGAAGCCACACTTGGCCATGTGTGGTGGCAACTCCTGTAATCTCAGCACTGGGGAGGCTGAAGCAGGAGGATTGCTTTGAGTTCAAGGCCAGCCTAAGCTACAAAGTGAGGTTTTTTTAAGTTAAAGTTTATTTATTATTATTATTTATTATTTATTATGGCCGGCTCAGCCAGCCCTGGGGGTGGGGCTGGCATGTGGTGCTGGGGATGGAACTGTAGTCGCTGCAGTTGCCTAAGCTTGTCTAAGCAGGTGCTTTAGACCACTAAGCCATCCCACAGGCCCCTACAAAGTGAGTTAAGGCCAGCCTCAACTGCATAGTGAGACCGATTCAGAAAGACCAGAGAGGGGGGGGGGGGCAGACAGACAGAGAGAGACAGCTGCTAGATAAGAGAACTATTTCCCATTGTCTTTTCAAGGGCTTAAAACAAAGTAGCTGAGGAGAGGTTTTTCCTGGTAAAAAAAAAAAAAAAGCAGCCTCAGCAGGATGCTGGGCAGTTCCTCCACTCTGGAACTGAGCCAGAACTTCCTTAGTACACACAACCTCCTGCCTTATACTACACATGGTCCTATCTCAAGACTCCCAAGGGATGACTGAAATCACAACACATGGATTAGAGACATATGCAACCATGGCTAGCCCACAATAAATTTAACACATGATACAAGGCTTCCATATAGATGTCCACTTACAGGTGGGACTTTTGGGAGATCACTCACGGGAGTATGATCAACCCATTAGTTCACGATTGGTTCCGTGTAGTTCTGCATGCAGATAATGGGAAGGCCCACCTAGGGTGTGGATGGCACAAACTAGTAGGCTTGCAGCTGGAGTGGAATTAAATAGAAAGCTGCCTGCTCTGCCACAGACTATTCCTGGGCCTCTCTGCTATGCTGCTCTGTCTCACAGCCAGCTGACTACAGCCTGAAACTTCTACAAACTGAGAGGCAAAATAAACCTGTCCTACTTTAACTGGTGTCAGGTATTTGCCCCAGAAATTAGAAAGTAAATAGAACTCTGTAATAAGTTTGCAACTTAAGACCATTACTACTAAGTAGTGAGTTCTGTGCAGCAACGGCCTCTCTGATAACTGAGCTAGCTGAAGAACAAGCTCTGAGTGGTGGCCTATGCCACTTGGAGATTAGACAGCCCAAGATCCTAGCACAGGAAAATAAGCAACTCAAACTCAGAAACTATCTGGCATTCTCCAGTAAGTATTTTGGGGCAAAGGTGAGTCATAGGTAACCGCAGCCATGGCACACAAGACTGCAGGTCTGCCTGGGAAGGTGGCTCACTGCTCCTCAGGGACACACATATAAACCAATATGCATGGAAGGAAGCGGGTATTGGCAAGACCATAAAAACCACACCCAGAAAAAGGCACACCAGGTCTGCAAGCAGGCACAAGTGTGGGCTCTGGACCCACAGCATAGGACCTTGGTCACCTGCCCACTATGGCTTCCTCACCTAGGAAAGGTTCTGGCAGAAGCCTCCTGTCTATTCCACATGGGATGCACCCAGTGTTCTACACCCCCTCTGTTATGTCTGTGCTGGGGGCTACATAATTTCTAGACATTTCTATGCCTACAGGAGATCAGGAAGAAAACTAGGGGATGAAGGCAGGTGATATATATGTGTATAAGAGTGTCTGTCCAGTGTTACTGCCCTTCATCTGCCTGGCACTCAGCTCTCCTCACTGTCTTCTACTTCTTCTTTCTCTCTCTCTCTCTCTCTCTCTCTCTCTCTCTCTCTCTCTCTCTCTCTGATAACAGGGATGGAACCCAAGGCCTTTGCGATGAGCTACAACGCAACTCATCCTCTGTATTTTGAGATAGGGTCTTGCTAAGTTGCCCCAGATGCTAGGTTTAAGCTTTTCTTTTTTTTTTTTTTTTTTTTTTTTTTTTTTTTTTTTTTTTTTTTTTTTTTTTTTTTTTTTTTTTTTTTTTTTTTTTTTTTTTTGCATTTCCTTTTATAAAAGACTTTATTGAAGACTGGCCTCAAATTTGCAATCCTCCTCATTCAGCCTCCCAGAGCGCTAGAATTACAGACATGCTTCACCATGCCGAGCTCTTTTCTCTTTTGCAACACCGGAGATGGAAGCCTGGGCCTCACTAATACTATATAAGCAATCACTACAATAAATTGATTTCCTTGCCAGGCGTGGTGGCACATGCCTGTAATCCCAGCACTTTGGAGGCTGAGGCAGGAGGATTGGTGTGAGTTTGAGACCAGCCTGGGCCATAAAAGTGAGCTCAAGGCCAGCCTGAAGTGCATAGAAAGACCCTGTCTCAAAATAAAATAAAAAAATAGATTTCTTTTTGATACAGATAACTGATTTTGTACTCTTCTGCTAGAGTGATCTTCCTACCTCAGCTTCCTGATAACTGAGATGAAAGGGATGTGGATTGCCTACAACGGTCAATGTTCAACACTACAAAAAAAAGGACAGAAGAGTCCTGAATTTGATTTTTGTTTTGTTTCGTTTTTGAGACAGGCTCTTGCTATCCCAGTTCAGGTTGGCCTTGAACTCACTAAGTAGCCAAGCTGCTCTTTAACTTGTGATGATCCTCCTGTATCAGCCTCCCAAATACTGGGATTACAGGCATGTACCACCAAGCCTAGCATTTAGTTTTGGTTTTTGAGAAAAGGTCTTACCACATAGTCCAAGGCAGCCTGAAATTTGCTATGTAGTCCAGGTTGGCCTTGAGTTCCTGAGCCCTAGCCTTCTGAATGCTGAGCTAAAGGCCTGCCTCACTGCTCCCAGCTATAGAGTCAAGACTTTAGAGAGCATTAAGCCAAGTGCAACAATTCTAAGATGTTTTTAGGACCCAGAGGGGCTCTGAACCCATTTGCACTAGCTCATGTGCTACTGCCCCCTTGCCTGAACACTGGATAGATACTCTGGGGCATGTCTGCTGGTGAGGATCCCTGCTCACTGCTCTGTTCCCCAGACCTCTGCTCCAGCTTGTGTCCTTCAGGGTTCAAAAAGCAGCAAAAACCCCCAGACACCATCCACACAGTGACAGGTGTCACCAGTTGACCTGGATCCTCCTGTCTTCTGCAGAGCCCAGTGGGGAAAGCAATGGCTTTACGGATGCACTAGATGTCTGGTCAGGGCTCTTAAGCTGAATGTCAGGAATAAGCCACCTGGGCCAGGACAGATCCCAGCAGCTATAGTCAAGTTCACCCAGCCCAGCTTTCTGCATAACAATGGCTATGAAAACTACCCTCACAAAGCTTTTAAAATAGTGACATTTTGTGAAAAGAAAAGGAAAGGACAAATGACACAGCGCAGAGAACTACTGGGCTAGGGGCTGAGTCACGATGTCAGGATGCTACCTCTCATGATTCATCTGACTCTTGGGAACAGTTTCTCCTCACACCCCAAGGAGTGTGGCTAGGTATCAGTCACCAGGAAGGAGGGCAATTGACCCACCCAGACTGAAGGCCCTGGAAGCCCACACCACAACTGACAGCTGGAGTGGCAGGGCCCTGGCCAGAAATCTAGGTTAGGCCTTTAGCAAATATTACAGTTCAGCCAAGGCTCCATAGGGGAAAAAGAAGAGCCATGAGGTTCCCATCAGACCCTAATTCTAGCTGAGGCTGTGAAGGAGCCAAAGGACAGGTGAACTGGCTGTGGTAGTACATGCCACATAAGCAACACAGTGAAACTATCTCAAAAACCAAAAACAAGCCGGGCGTGGTGGCTCATGCCTGTAATCCCAGCACTCGGGAGGCTGAGGCAGGAGGACTGGTGCAAGTTCAAGACCAGCCTGGGCTACAAAAGTGAGCTTAAGGCCAGCCTCAACTGCATAGCGAGACCCTGTCTCAAAAAGACAAAAAACGGGCCCGGCAGGATGGCTCAGTGGTCTAAAGCACCTGCTTAGAAAAGCTTGGGCGGCTGCAGGGACTGCGGTTTGATCCCCGGCACCAAATGCTGCACCAGCCCTGCCCTCAGGGCAGGCTGAGCGGGCCATGAAAATAAATAAATAAACAAACAAAAGTTCTGAAACAAGAAAACAAAAAACACACAAACAACAACAACAAAAAAACAAGTGGCATCCTACAGGATTGAACACACCCAGCTCCCAGCACCCACATGCCCCACACACTGCACTCAGGGGTATGAGGAAAGCAAGTGCCAGGGAAGAAGCCACTAGGTATGTGGCTGGCCGCACTGGTGTGCACAGCACAAAACCCACACAGCATTTCAGACCTGGTGAAGCTGTGCACACCCTCACAATCAAATACAGAATGCAGGATAAACTCATTCTAACTTCTTGTTTTTCCACAAAGGGTCTTTTTCCCAGGCTGGCCTCAAACTCTTGGGCCCAGCAACCAGCCTCAGCCTGCCCAGGAGCTGGGACTATAGGCACACATCACCACACCTTGCCAACAGAACATTTCAAATCTTGATTCTACATCAGAAATTCACAAAGGGCTCAGTGGACTAAGGACCAAAGTGCTTTGCTTCTGCGCAGCAGCCAGGGTTCAATCCCTCCTGTGCTGTGCCAGCCCGGCCACAGGCAGGCTGAGAACAAGACAGAGACTGGGCAGGTAGGCTGTGCCTGTAATCCCAGGGATTACAGGGAAACTGGAAACAGGAGAATCACTAGGAGTCCAATCTAATCTATGTAATGAGACCCCAAATGCCCTGTAGAACACCCTGGATCAAGTTAGGTACCTAACTCCAGCAGCCCTGATTACAGGCTGGCAGTTGTTATCCAGGAAGGGAGTCAGGTGTGGACTGAGGACTCTCAGATGTCACAGGATGAGAGCACCCTTGTGCAGTTCTGGAGCAGGTCTAAGACCAAAGGCGGCTGTTTAGAAGTAATCAGCTCATTCAGTGACCACCCAGGGACCAGAACATCCACCCACGCTCAGTGACATGGGGTTGTGATTTGTGCCCTTGAAGTTTAGGTGAAAGGGGCAACACTGCTGGATATGGTGGCTGAGGCAGGAGAACCACAAACAAGTTCAGAGCCTATCTGGACCATTAGCAAGACCCCTTCTTTATGGTAGTATAGCTCAGTGACACAAGCTAGCCCACGCCTAGCATATGTGAGGCCACGGGCTCCATCCATCCCAAGTGCCACAAAAAACAAAATAAGGGACATCTCTCTGGACCTCAGCACTACTGACGTTCTGGTCATGTACTGTGGGAGCCACCCCATGCCTAGAAGGCTATCCATGCAGTCATGACAACTGCAAAGGTCGCCAAACACCCCCATGCTCCCGCTGAGGGTCACTGGTCAACAGCTTCTGCCTCTTTACCCAGCACAGGATGACTCCACTACAGCGTCACATGCCCACCAAGACTCTGTGGTCAAGGGCTCTGTGGTGGGGACTGAGCTAAAGGAACATGAGGGGAACGCAGGGTATCTGAATTATTTCTCTCTCTGTGTGTGTGTGTGTGTGTGTGTGTGTGTGTGTGTGTGTGTTTTATTTTATTTATTTATTTTTTTTTTTTGTGGGACCAGGGTTCGAACTCACGACCTTGCACTTGCCCAGTAGGCACTTGTGCCTCGGAGCTATCTCCCCAGCCCTGTGTGTGTGTTTTAATTACTTTTAGTAAGAGATTACATTATGAGAGTTTCAAAACACGTTTGTAGTACATTCACAATAATTGACAAATTGCATATTGTTTATTGTTGTCCTCATAATAGTTATATAGAGCACAGGGTGTAGATGTGATAAATTTTCTAATCGATTTTTTTTTTAACTTTATTTTTTTTCTTGTTTCAGAACTTTTTTTTTATTTACTTATTTTTATGGCGGGCTCAGCCTGCCCTGAGGGTAGGGCTGGCGCAGCATGTGATGCTGGGGATCAAACTGCGGTCCCTGCAGCCGCCTAAGCTTTCCTAAGCAGGCGCTTTAGACCACTGAGCCATCCTTCTGGGCCCCTCTAGTGGATATTGGTAAAGAAAGTAAGAAAAAAAAAAAGAAAAACTTTTCTTTGAACTAAGAGGAAGTAGTTGTATACATAGTCCAATGTTCCATAATGGCAGTGGATTTCTTTCTTTTTTTTTCCTCTTAAATCTCATTATTTGCGTTATGGCTGGCTCAGCCTGCCCTGGGGTGGGGGTGCACAGCATGTGGTGCCAGGGATCGAGGAGCGGTCGCAGCGCTTGCCTTAACTTTCCTCTGCAGGTGCTTTAAACCACTGAGCCATCTCACTGGCCCACAACAGTGGACTTCTTACAAGCATCTGCATGTGTGAACTGACAGTTACCCCAGAGCAAAAAAATATATAGCTGGGAACAGTGGGACACTAGCATCCCAGAACTCAGGAAGCTAAGGCAGGAGGATCACTGCTAATTTGAGGCTAGTCTGGGCTGCATAGGGTTCAAGGCCAACCGACGTAGTGAGACCATTTCAAGAGACAGGGGTTTGAGCTCAGTGTGAAGATCCTGAATTCAGTCCCCAGAGTTGCAAACAAATAAAAAGTTTAACTAGTTCAGGAGGCTAAGACATCAACTCAAAGCCAGCACAGCTATGTGGTAAGCTCAAGGTGCCCCAGCTACACAGCAAGACCCTGACTCAAGCAATAAATTAAAAAAAAAAAAAAAAGACAGTGCTTCCGTGGAGAGGCTGGGCTGATGGCCTGTCCCCCACAACCCCCAGGCACCTCCCAGGCCCCAAGGGAGGGAGTAGACAGCCTGACTGGGAACCAGAGAGAACACAGCAGGACACCAAACACTTCGTGATGCAAAGGCAGGCCTGTCAGTCTTTGTCACACAGTCCCTTCTGAAGCCAGTCAGCCCTCAGCCCACACATAGCAGTCTAAAGGCCGCCTGGCCTCCTCCCTCCAGCAAATGGGATTAAGTGCATCTTCGAGGTCAGCAGCAGAAAATACCTTCTGAGTCACCGTGGAGGAGGTGGCTCACTCTGCCCCCACAACTTACTCAGCCACCACCAGGCTTCCACACATTCACCAGACAGGGGACACTCAGCTAGGGAACCCGTCTCATCTCCTCTGCCACCCACGGCCAACTGAGTCACTGAGGGGACAGTCATCCCAACACTTCAGGTTTTTCCCCATGATGCCTGCCAGGTAAGCCACCAAAAATACCACTTTCATCCTTCCTATCAGAGACAGGTCACCCACCACTAGGAGTGGCCTCATGCCCCAAAACCCCAGGTCAGTGAAGACCTCACTGTTCTTTCCCTCCCACTTCACATGTCACTTCGCATAGCTTGTTCCAAAGGTGGACATTTCCGAGTGTGGGCAGCTGTGGTTGCTCCCTCTTCCTTCCTCCCTCAGAGGTCCTCTCCTCTGAGAGGCTGGCCACATCTCCCCAGGGGGACCAAGCCAGCAGCCCTGCCTTCGGGGAACTGGGCTGACCCCTGGTGTGTGGCACTGGAGTTTCTCTGACCTTTTCCCAACCTGCCTGGGTCTCAGAAGGCTCCTGAGACCAGGACTATTTTTACTGTCCGTCCTCAATTCCCCTGCAGGATAGATCCTGGACACACCTCACCATTTCAAATTCAAGGTCAGCACTACTCCAGCCATGAACCCAAACCTCAGTAACAGCATTTACTTAACTCGGTAATCATAAGATCCCACAGAACATGAACTCTCAGCAAAATGGCCAAGGCCCTGTGGCAAGTGGGCTGCGAACTTCTGAAAAGCTGCTGCCCCAACACACTCCCTCCCCCGTGAGATTTTCCACGCATCCCCCACACACCTGCTGGCTCTGACCAGGCAGTACAGCCACAGCGGGAAAGGACGCAAGGCCCCAGCCAAATGAGGCCAGCAGCCAGCCCCAGTCCCGCCCACCACTGGAATGCCAGCTCCCGCCAGTAAGGCTGTGGGTGGAGACAGGCCACAGTCACTGGGTGAACTTTCATCTCAGGACCAGGAGAGCAGAGCCAACCTGGCAATCCCACTCTGCCTGACAGCCACAGGGTTCGAGGGAATTTCTTAGCTCCTCCAACACGGAGAGGAGCAGAAGTGGACTCAGTGCTTTGGCACAGGCCTGACAGCTGGGGTGCCACACCAAAGGAATGGGGACAAGCCTTCCATATACTCCATTCACACACACATACACACACACACACACACACACACAGAGAAACTAAAAAGAGCCCAGTGTTCTGTAACCTAAAGGCAAAATGAATGGCTACACACTCTGTGGCCCATTGGCTCAAGCAATACAACTCAATGGCAGCAACTTTCCAGAGGTACAGCATTCTTTTTTTTTTTTTTGTCTTTTTGAGACAGGGTCTCGCTATGCAGTTGAGGCTGGCCTTGAGCTCACTTTTGTAGCCCAGGCTGGTCTCGAACTCGCACCGATCCTCCTGCCTCAGCCTCCCGAGTGCTGGGATTACAGGCGTGCGCCACCACGCCCGGCTATACAGCATTCTTAAGATACTTTTTGCTAAGTGAGTGCAGCAGAGTTCAAAGGCCACATAGTGGCCTTTGATTCACTAGTGTGTGTCTTTGAGAAAGGCAAGACCAACATAAGGCAGAGTCCAAGCCAGGCCTGAGACGGACATCCCAGCACTCTAGGAGGCTGATGCAGGAAAACATCAAGTTCCAACCCAGCCAGGACTTACAGACACTACCTTAAAGTCAGAAATAAAAAGGAGCTGGGATATAGCTCAGTGCCACCACTTGTGTACAGGCATACACACATCACACAGACGGGAGGGGGCTGAATGAAAGGTGTGAGGCACAGGACGGTCGCTATTCTGCACTTGGATCACAGACCTACAACCTAAAAGAGAATGAATTACACTACACATCAACTGAAAGAGGAAGGAGTAAAAATGAAATTTCTGAGAATATAAAAAAGGTCTGGAGTTTTGAGTAGGGAAATGGTGGGAGTTTCCAATTCAGATCTTCACCATGCTGCCCAACGGGAAAAGTTGTAGCAGCGCCCCTGCACCAGCTGGCATGGCCCTCACATATCTAAAAACTGACAAGACTGGAGCGAGTGGTCCCGGTGACCATGCTTACCCAAAGGCGCCTGCCAGCCTTCCTGTTACTATTTCCATACAAACGCACATAGGCCGCCCTTGACTGGAGTGCTGACCCTTTCTAGGGCAACCTCTAGAACCCGATGGGGGACCCTTTTTTACATTTTCACCCACGCTGTCACTTTCCAAGGGTCACTAGGATTAGGGGCACAAAGATCTGTACCTTCCTCTACCGTCTGTACTGCAGTCAATCTTATCCTATCCATCAAAATGAGAGGAACAACCTCCCTAACTTCCCACGATCACCCCGGTCCTGTCCAGCAAGACAAGGAGAAACTCAACTTCTCACAACAACCCGATCTTGCCCACCAATATTCCAGGAGCAAAAACTCCTTAGTTAAAATAAACCTTGGATTAAGAAGAAGACACAACCGGGGATTACTAAAGGCAGAAACACCAAGTGCTACGGGATGTCAGTGACGGGGACACTCTGGAGACAAACACCCCACCACCCCCTCCCCACCGTCCCTAGCGAAAGCCCCAGCGCCCGTTCCCCAACGGCAGCGGAGCGGGCGCGGGGCTACAACGGCTGGGTTTCCAATGGCGATTCCAGGACCCTGTCGTCGGGAAGGGTGGGAAATCAGGATCCCAACGCGACACTCACGTAGACCGGTAGCGGCCAAGGGTAGACGGCGGGCTCAGCTCCCACGGGAGACTTGAGCCTCAGCTCCAGCTTCTCCCCCATGTCTGCGCGCGCGGCCGCCGAACCATGCTAGTCGGGCGGTTGGGGGAGGGGCGGGGCCGCCGGCGAGAGGGCGGGCAGAGGAGGGGGCGGGCGCAGAGAAGGGCGGGAGGTTGAGGGGAGGGGGGGCCCGGCCTGGGCCTCGGCCGGCCGCCGCCGCCGCCGCGCTCCCGTCCGGCCCCCAGCTCCCTCTTTGTGGTCACAGGCCCGAGGCCTCCAGCGCCGCCGCCATCTTGGCCCGGCGTGAGGTGAGCACAATGAGCCGGGGGCTGGGTGAAACCACTCCCGCACTCGTGCGGGGGGGCTCGGCGTGAGGAGGCGGTTCGCGGAAGCGGCCCCGCCCGTTGCGCCGCGCGCGCCACCCCTCTATTGGCCCGCCCCCGTGGACTCGCCCGCCAGTGCGTACCCCACGCACGCACGCACGCACGTTTGGCACGCACGTCCTCGGCTGCCCTCGAACGCCCCCGCTGGCCGGAAATGGGGACCCCGGGAATTCCTGCAGGCGTGCTGCGAAGGGTGCACTGTTCGAATCCCACCTCCCCAAAACAAGCAATTGTCTTTTTTTTTTCCTTTTCTTTTCTTTTCTTTCTTTTTGCGGGACTGGGGTTCAAACTCACGACCTTGCACTTACCAGGTAGGCACTTGTGCCACAGAGCTATCTCCCCAGCCCCGTGGTTGTCTTTTAGTATAGGACGGAGAGTTCAGGACCCTGCTCTAATTCAAACCACAGCACTCTTTCCACAATAATTCTGGATTCTGTGTTTCTTTCTTCCCTCAATACTTACAATTGAATCCTTGGGGGGCCCAGCGGGATGGCTCAGTGGTCTACAGCGCCTGCTTGGGAAGCTTGGGCGGCTTTAGGGACCGCGGTTCGATCCCGGGCACCACATGCTGCACCAGCCCTGCCCTCTGGGGAGCGGGCTGAGCCGGCCATAAAAATGAGTAAATAAACAAACAAAGGTTCTGAAACAAGAATAAAAAATAAAGAATAAAATTTAAAAAAAAAAAAGAATTGAATCCTGGGACTTTATACTGAGCTACATCTCCAACCCATTTCTCGTTTTTTAGAAGTTTAACCTTGGGTCTTAGTCGCTGAACTGCCCAGCCTGGGCCCAAACATTCCATCTTTATGCCCTGGCCTCCCAGAGTACTAGCATAACAAATACAGGCCTCCACATCTGACTAATAATGCTGTTTATTAGTGAACACCTACTATACATTATCGATTGCCCATATATCTGGTGAATGTAGGGAAAGGTCTTGGCACGGAGAGCCTTCTTCCATTTTAATAGGAAGTGGTAATTGTTAGGCTTTTTCACGCAGCAGAGAAGCCAAAGTTTAAAAAAAAGACCTTTATGGAGGACACACAGAAGATGGTAGAAAGATGGCAGGAGTCCTCTGACCTGAGACAAAGGGGAGCTGGGATTTTATGGACTTTTTCTAGGGATGGAATTGGAGGGGCAGGCTCAGTGACACACAAGAAACTGACAGGGGCTCCCTTGTCCAGGTGGAGAAGGTAAAAGGAAGTTGTACTCTGGGCGAAGATGGGGATGTAGGAGGAGGGGTCGCTGGGAAGATAAGCTGTTGTTTTAAGGCTTTAGCCATGTTAGACTGCCATAATGGTTGAATAATTCATGCTCAGCCAGAACCCATCATTCCCATCTTTTAGTTTTTACGAAGGGGTGATGACTCTTGTCTTTTTTTTTTTAGAATTTTTAAAAAATATTTATTTATTTATTTATTTTTCTTGTTTCAGAACCTTTGTTTGTTTATTCACTCATTTTTATGGCCGGCTCAGCCCGCCCCAAAGGCAGGGCTGGCACAGCATGTGGTGCCGGGGATCGAACCTCGGTCCCTGAAGCCGCCCAAGCTTCCCCAAGCAGGCACTTTAGACCACTGAGCCATCCCACCAGGCCCCTTTATTTTTTTTTCCTTGTTTCAGAACCTTTGTTTGTTTATTCATAGAATTTTTTACTTTATTTATTTTTTTCTTGTTTCAGAACCTTTGTTTGTTTATTCACTCATTTTTATGGCGGCTCAGCCCGCCCCGAGGGAAGGGCTGGCACAGCATGTGGTACCGGGGATTGAACCACGGTCCCTAAAGCCACCCAAGCTTTCCCAAGCAGGCGCTTTGGGCCACTGAGCCGTCCCTCCGGGCCCCATGACTCTTGTCTTAGTTACTTTTTACTCATCGCTAAGACAAATACCTGACACTCAAAATGAAGGAAGGAAAGGTTTATTTAGCTCAGGAAGAACACTGTATGTGGACTCCCTGTCTACAAGAAAAGAGAGCATCTTATCTGAGGTGTTCAGTGAAACTTGGGGTTCTGACAAAGATACCTCCATGTGGGCTGTGGACCCCTAGTCCTATCAATCCTCTTCAGCAGGAAGACTAAGCAGGTCAGTTATCAGTGGATCTGGCCACAGTGAGTTCTCCTGTGAGGGTAGGGAACTGGATAACTACCCACTCTCTGGAAGACAGGGCATTACATTCTCAGTAACCCTTGAGCTTGCAGGTGGGACCAGGTCCCAGTGATAGCCACATGTTGGGCCAGGCTTATGTCTGATGTCCTTCTTTGCCACACGAGAATCATAGCCTGGGAGAAGATCAGGTGGCACACTGAGCGCATACTCAGGACATCTCTTCATCGATTGCAGAAGGTTTTGGATACCTTTCCATGGCTCTCTGCTCACACAGAAAACTCAGCCTTCAAAGCATCTTCCCAAATGTCTTGTGGAAGATGCTCAATTTGCCTTGATTTTTGGGCGCATCTTAGGACTTGTATATAGTTGATTTTTTTGTCTCTTATTGAAGACACAGAAAGCCACATAAAATAAGTCCCCTTGTGTGGTCTAAGGCTGAGATCTGTCTTTTTAAGCTTGGCATATGTCAAGAGCAGATTGGGTACCGAAGTGGGAGTTAACAAGGGTCACGTCAGGCAACTGAGGGACAACAGTAGTATACTTAGTTAAGGCACCCAGGAGGTGAGAGGGAAACTCAACAGGGTTTTTACCAGGACACTGAGTAAATCTGTGGAACTTTTTTTTTTGTTTTGTTTTGTTTGGTTTTTTTTGTTTTTTTTTGTGGGACCAGGGTTCGAACTCACGACCTTGCACTTGCCCAGCAGGCACTTGTGCCTCGGAGCTATCTCCCCAGCCCCTGTGGAACTTTTGATAATTGTGGTTTTGTGGGAAATCTCTTTGAGACCTGTTAACTGTGGTTAGGGAACACAGTGCATAGTTTTATATATTGTCCTCTATATATATTGTCCTCTTAGCCTATGTTATTTTATTTTTGAATTTTTGGTCTCTAAACCTCAGTTGTTAAATATCTAGATGGGAAAGTTAGTGTCTTAGTTGTTTTTCTTTGTTGTTGCTGGGACAAATACCCGACACACGAGCTTAGGGAAGAAAAGGTTTATTTAGCTCACAGTTCCTGGAGGTTTCAAGATGCTGCCCCCACTTTATAGGGACTGGAGGAGAGGCTGGGGTGCTGCCATGTCCAGGATGATCTGCTCCATACCTCCAGAGACCACCACCTGGGAGGGGGGACCTCTGACAGCGCATGCTATCAGTTTAACAGTTCACCCCTCTCTTGGCCACACCCCCTCAACCCCCGCCCCTGGAGCCACACATGCTTGACAGCCCCATGATTTACATGAGGCTTTGGGGGGACAACTAGGTACAAACCACAACAGTCCACCCCTGGACTCCCAAAGTCTCATGTACATCCCTTTCTGCAGAAGGCATTTTAGTACCTCTCTAAGAGTTGCAAAGTCCCAACAGTTTCAGCATTGCTAAAAAGTCCAAGTCCCAAGTTTCCTCCAAGATCCAAGGCAAACTCTCAACTGTCAGCACCTATACAAATGAAAAATTAAATATATTGAACATTCAAAGGCACAAGATAGTTTCTGCTATTTTTACTCTTTAAAATAACAATTTAAATATTAAAAAAGAACAAAGGCAAAAAAAAAAAAAAAAAAAAGAACAAAGGCACAAGATAAGCATTGCCATTCCCAAACACAGCAGGATACAAAGCACTGGGGCCCAAACAAGTCCAAAATCCAGCAGGGCAAACCTTAAGTCCTATAGTTCCATGTGGAACATCCGAAGCAATCTGTGGCAAATTGTGAGCTCCATGTGGCTCCACCCCTCTGGCACTCCTGGTTGTAGTTCCCATGGCCTCTTTCTTAGGCTGGCTTTGCTCCCTCTGTGCAGTTTCCCTTAGATGATCCACATTCCTGGCTTTTCCAAACTTCTGGGTTTTCCACGGAGTGGGCTTCTCATAGCTTCACAAACTGCCCTCACCAGGGCACACTGCCTGGCCTCCCAGGCCTTCTGCTGAAATTGAGGTGGAAGCCTACTTAACTTCAGAATTCCTGTATTCTACACGCACCTAAAGCCAATGCCATGTGGATGATGCCAAGGTCTGCTGCCAGCTGGAGCAGTAGCCAGGCTTCCTTCGCTCTTAGCTGTAGGGGTCGAGTGGATTTCTGAGCACTCTAGCCTGATTTGGTGGCAGTATCCAAGGGTTCTTTTGCCTACAATGCAGAAGGGGAACCTTGTGTTTTCCTAGCCTGTGACACTTTGTTGTGAGCACACAGTTCCTCCTGGTTTCTGCCTGCCTTGATGTTGTGTTTGCCACCTTCTTGTTTCCAGTTTTCTGGGAAACTTCTGGGGCTGACAAGTGCAAGGCTCGGGCCTGGCAGGATGGCTCAGTGGTCTAAGCGCCTACTTAGGAAAGCTTGGGCAGCTGCAGGGACTGTGGTTTGATCCCCAGCACCACATGCCACGCCAGCCCTGTCTTCAGGGCAGGCTGAGCCAGCCATAAAAATAAATTAAACAAACAAGTGCGGGGCTCAAGGGGTGGGGCCAAAGACCAGGGCATGGCTTGAGGGGTGTGGCCAAGAGAGTATCTATCCCTTAAACTGACAGCACACACTGGTGGTGGTTTTCTCGGAGGTATGGAGTGAATCATCCTGGACATGGCAGTGTAGTCTCAAGGTCTTGCTATGTAATTCAGGCTGCTTTAAATTATGAAACCTCCAGTAGCTGTAAGCTAAATAAACCTTTCCTTCCCTAAGCTTGTATGTTGGGAATTTGTCCCAGCAATGACAGAGAAAAGTAATTAAGACAGTGATGTTAGCTGGGCGTGGTGGCGCACGCCTGTAATCCCGGCACTCGGGAGGCTGAGGCAGGAGGATCGGTGCAAGTTCGAGACCAGCCTGGGCTACAAAAGTGAGCACAGGACCAGCCTCAACTGCATAGCGAGACCCTGTCTCAAAAAGACAAAAAAAAAAAAAAAGACAGTGATGTTACATTGTAGTAGGAGTGATGCACTTAATGATTAAGACTTAAAAAATTATTAAGACTTTATCTGAGTATTAAGCCCTTAGAAATGCAAGGTGTAACCAGAGAACTATTATTTCTAAAACAATGGATGTTCTGATAGTTAAATCCCTATAGAATGTTAACAGACAACAGTTATATAATTTTACAGAGAAAATTTGATGTCAGTAGTCATACATGGTAGTGGAGCATAACAGGCATGATGAAATCTTCATTTTAGCTTAATATCTCTAAAAATTCAATGGCACACAGGGGCTGAGGAGATAGCTCAGGGGCATAAGTGCCAGCCTGGCAAATGCAAGGTCCTGAGTTCAATCCCTGGTTACACACACACACAAAAAAAAAAAAAAAAAAAAATCAGTGGCACATATACAGCATACATGTCACATAAGTGTTCATTAGAAAATTAATTATTTGATTGGTGACCTCATGTTGGCTCAACATGAGCAGCTTATTACAAATATTTGGAGTATAAGAGAAAGGCAGAATATTGAAATCTGAAAGAAAATATAAACAATTTCAGTTTTATGTTGTAGAGCGCTATACATTTGGGAGGCATGAATACATTTAATCTATTTATTCATTTGAAAAAGGATCTTGCTATGCAGTTCAAAATTGTAGTGATCCTCCTGTCTTGGCTTCCCCAGCACTGGGATTACGGGTGTGTGCCACCACACCTGGTTTGGGGGGTCACACGGCATGTGGTACCAGAGACAGAACTCAGGTCCCTGCACTTGCCAGGCAGGTCCTTATACTACCAAGCAATCTCTCCAGCCTGCGAATACATTCAATACACCATGATATTAGCAACTACAACTTCTTGCTATTTTTTTAAATTTAATTTTGTACGAAGAACATCTTTTATGAAAATGCCTCATTTTAATTTTTTAAGAAAAATTTTATCTTTAACAAATGGCCAAATAATTTGAGATTATTGGGGGCTTCTTGTTAATGAACAAATGGTTGGCCACCCCTCTATCCACTGGTAGGAGTCCTGTCCAATGATCTCTCCTCCTCACTGTAACAAATCTTGTTTAATTACCTTAAAACTTTTTTTAAAGAATTTATTTATTTATTTATTATTTTTATTCTTGTTTCAGAACCTTTGTTTGTTTATTCACTCATTTTTATGGCCAGCTCAGCCCACCCCGAGGGCAGGGCTGGCATAGCATGTGGTGCTGGGGGTCAAACCGCGGTCACTGAAGCCACCCAAGCTTCCCCTAGCAGGCGCTTTAGACCACTGAGCCATCCTGCCGGGCCCAAGAAGGTTTTTTTTGTTTTTGTTTTTTTTTTTGGTGGGACTGGGGTTCAAACTCACCTTAAAACTTTTTTTATGATCTGTAAGTCAGCCAGTTTTTATAACACTTTTAGACCAGCTGATAACTTAGGAAAAAGCAAGCTTTTAAGTCTATATTCCAAAGCTCAAATAAAAAGAGGAATAACTGTTCATGGAATGACATCAAACACATAAACAAATACACAGATACAAAATCAGAAGGCACTCAAATATATTTCTGGTCAGATTAAGTTACAATAACCATTTTTAAGATTGTAATTATAAAGAATAGTCAGGGGCCGGGCAGGATGGCTCAGTGGTCTAAATCTCCCGCTTAGGAAAGTTTGGGTGGATGCAGGGACCGCGGTTCGAGCCCCGGCACCACATGCTATGCCAGCCCTGCCCTGAGGGCAGGCTGAGCCGGCCATAAAAATAAATAAATAAACAAACAAAGAAAGTTCTGAGCCGGGTGTGGTGGCGCACGCCTGTAATCCCAGCACTCGGGAGGCTGAGGCAGCAGGATCAACATGAGTTCGAGACCAGCCTGGGCTACAAAAGTGAGCTCAAGGCCAGTCTGAACTACATACTGAAACCCTGTCTCAAAAAGACAAAAAAA
>PVJA010019871.1:0-37768 GCA_004027025.1 Myocastor coypus
TTTTTTTTTTTTTTTTTTTTTTTTTTTTTTTTTTTTTTTTTTTTTTTTTTTTTTTTTTTTGGCTAATACAGCAGTTGTACTTACAAGCAAAAGGCAGAAATATGTTCACTAAGTATGCAGATAGGAACTAGAGCAAGTAAAGTTAAGGAACCCAGATGTTACTGTCAAAAGTATCTCAGGGGAAAAAAATAATTCAGCTTTGACTAGAAGCAAGTTACTTAATTTTTTGAGCTTTAATTTCTGCATTTGCAAAATTGTCAGGAGGTTTAAAGTTAATGTATGCTAAGCATCTGGGTTAATATGCATTCAGTTCTTCATAGCTGTTAATACATCACTTCCTCTAATAGGAAGAAAGAGAGGGGAACAGGAAGGGAAAAGAAAGCCCCTGTACGCTCTGGGCTGGGGGCTGTAGCAGGACCCATTTGTCCTTGGGTTTCTTCAGTTTGTGGCTCACCCTGAGATGCCCCTGTGTCTTGTCCCAGTGGCATAAACAATCATGAAGGATGCTGCCCCTGAGGTAACTGCTGAGTGCCATGGGACACTGCCCCAAGCACATGCAGAAGGCTATAGAGAGGAGATGACATCTCAAGCCGGTCTTACTAGCAAACTAGGAGTATAGAAGCCAGAGACAGCAATGATTTTATTGTCTATAACGTAAGAGACTTTGCCTTCGAACCTTTCACCAACTCTGATGTTTTTGTTCTCGTGACAAAGTCATAATCAGGCGCAGCAAGCAGCAGAGCGTGGAATCCTACAGGTGCCTCCCAGACTGCACCCTGCTCTCATTACACTCCAGGCTGCCTTGAAGGCCACAGTCCCACTGAAGACGCGAGTCCTCACTGAAGCACTGCATCTTATACACAGCCTAAACTTTATCTCTAGTAGCAGAGCCCTTTTCTGCAATAATATGAACAGTAACAATAGCAATATTCATTCGGCACTCACTCTATGCTAGGTACCCATCAATGCTAAGCTCGGTCATGGTCCTTTACAGGGCCTGACTCTGTGAAGATGGCAGTGTGACTGGTTGCCTCTTACAGATGTCTGATCAGAGGCACGAAGAGGTACACGATTGGTTGTGGTGTCATAGCCAGAGGTAGCAGAGTTGGGACACTAGCTCCTGTATTCTGACTTTTACTAACTATATACATTCTTCATTAAACTACTCAAAATGTTTATGTGGGAAAGATAAATGCTCAAAAGGTTAAGTATAAGCCAAAGATGGATTTCTTTCATCCTAAGATGTTTTGACAGTAAAATCTGAGCTCCTTAACTTTCTGCATCGCTGAGATCCTGCATATGGACCCCGTCTGGTCTGCTTGAAGGAATGGGGCCCAGGCTACTTCGTTCTTGGCATTACCTGGTCCCCCAGGGTGCCATGAGGTCCTTGGAGGTACCTGAGGCTGCCGCCTAGCACACATGGAGAAAACACTGCTCCCACATCACCTATGGTGAGTTCCAGAGGATAAACTCCAGGGCCATTGCTTTTCTGAAGCTCTTTCCCAGCTTCTGTCTCTTCCACCTAGGTACAGCACCCCGACCCAGAGAGAAGCTTGGGGTGTGTATGATACCAGGTATTTCAGAGGGCAGTGTGGGCTGGTGTACAAGGGAAATGGAGGGAGCTTTGGTGCAGCTCCACGTGCGAACTGTACCACGGAGACACGAAAAGTTCCTGAAGTACCACTGTAGAGTAAGGGAACAGGGGTGCTTTCGGGCCCCTGAGGGCAACAGCAGGAAGGAGAGGCCTGTTGGTGCAGACACCTGCTCTAGGAGCTCTGATTTCTGAAGAGCTCTCTGGAGACCCTTCCCACTTGTCCCCAGAGCCTGCTCAGTGCCAAGGGACTGGGGAAGGAAGGTCTGGCGAGGGGGTGGGGCAAAAACACAGCCACCATCCAGGTTCTGTCCCAGGATCACACATTAGCTGTGGGCCCTGACCCTGGGCTCCTGGGTGGAAGACCTAGCTCCAAGCCGCGGTTCTGCTAGGCTGAACTATACGAGGCCACAGAAGACACCTCAAGTCGGTCCCTGGCCCACCTCCCTCATCTGCAAAGTGGGGTGCAGAGCTCAGAGACCAACACCCTGCTCACACTTGCCACTCTTATGTCTTGCTTCAGGCATATGGTTTTTGTTTGAAAAGGGTTCTTCTGTTTGCAAGTGCTCACAGGTTGCTGGTCATCCTTCAGACTCTGGTCTCCAAGCACAGGATCAAGAGAGCACCGCACTGGGCATCCAGAGTGCCTAGTGGCCGCCCAGCCCCTCGCCTTCCTCTGGGGCTGAGCTGTCCCTGCAGCCAAGGTCACTGAGCGTGCTGGCCTCCTGCTCCCACACAGGCTCCCCACCGGGCTCTGATCCCTCAGCAGGTAGACTTACCATTGCTCCACTTTGCCGTGAAACAAAGAGAGGCAAAGGAATAAGTATGAGCCTAAAACTAGCAATAAATGTTAGGGTTGGCATTACCTAGCTGTGTCCTGTCCATGCCCACACTTTGCAAGGAAAACAGTTGGCGGATGGTGGCAGACTTGGCTCTGTACTGAAGTGGTCTGCTTCCCCAGCCCCGTGCCTGGCTCGGCGCCAGATCAGGCCAGACAGGAAGGTGCAGCACTGCTTTCCTAACCTTGAGGAAGCCCGTGGTCTGCGTGTTGGGCAAGATGGACCAGGAACTCAAAATGTATCTGTATCTGTATGCGCATGTGTGTATCTGTGTCTGTTCTATATCTTCGCATCTATCTCTGTCTCTGTATCTATCTCTGTATGTATTGAAAGATAGATAGCTAGACAGACAGACAGACAGACAGACAGACAGAGGGAGAGAGGGAGAGAGAGAGAGAGAGAGAGAGCGCTAAAATGAAGGTAGACAGTGTCCTGTAACTGGGAGGAGTGCAAATAATTTCCTAAGTTATCTATTTCATGGTTTCAGAAGTATTTTGACATAGATGATAATTTGTTTCATTTATACAACAGCTTCTCTTAGGTCACTGAAAAGAAAGTTTGATATTTTTATGTGTTTCTTGTTTGTAAGAGACAATCATTCTTTTTCTGAGTCTTGTATTGAGAAACTACTTTGAAGGTAGTGATACATAGTGTAGCAGCTTGTTATTTTCATATTATTTTGTTAGGATATTTTTGTAAAATAAGCCAAAAAGGGTAATGAGGCTATGTCCTGAGCACAAAGGGCTCATAAGCCCCAGGGGTTCAGAGCAATCCTGTCTTGCTCCTGCCACCTGTATGACCCCAGGGAGAAGGAAGCAGCATTGCAGGTGGGTGCGGGAACTCCTGCAGTGTAGGCTCTGGGGCCGCAGAGCCAGCTAACCACAAGCTCTAACAGTTTGTGTCTGGGGCTCCAGGGCCCAAGGCTGGAGAGCTGAGGTCAATGCAGAAATGCAGCCCACTTGTGCATCTGGCCTGGAGTAGCCGAACACCCCAGGCAACTCTGAAGAGCACCGCTGCTGAGGTCGGTGGTGGCAAACCTATGGGGCACATGCCACAGCTGGCTGCTTGTTATTGAAAATTCTGAAAGTTTGGCCATCCCTGGTATAGGTGGCCATGACAGGCCAGGCCTCCTGGCCCCCTTGCTTCCCAGGCTCAGCCTGCTTGCAGATCATGGTAACTGATGGCGTATGGGAAGTGGCCCTCCCCAGAAGGATGAGCCAGCTGGGATGACACTTAGAACAATGTACTCTTTTCTTTTCAATCATAATAGATATCCTTTGAGACATACTAAATACCAACTAACATTGGCTTTTTAATGCATTTTAGTGAATATCCATCCGTAATTAGCCTTTTCAAAAATTTCTTAGCATTATCTGAAACTTCAGGTATTTCATGAAGCAAAGATTTAAATACTAAATATGAAATGAAAAATAGCTCTACATGCACAGAGCTAATATTGATTCATTTCTTTTCAGGCCTTGGCAGACACTGGAATGACTTCAGAATTGCATGGCAATGCAAATGACCTTCTTTCTAAAGTCAAAAACAACCAGTTCCAGTTGGATGGAATAACTGTTGGCATAGGCCCGACAAAGGGTTCTTTCGGTGCAAACGGAGTTGTATCCAGCCAGAGAGCCTACTTTCTTGAGTAAGTTAGGCAAGTATAGTAAGAAGGTATTAAAACATAATGTCTGTGTCTCACACTACTTCATAATCTGCACTGAGCACGCCTTGCCTTAATTGCATTAAAAAGTACAGTAGTAATTGAACCTTAATTTGCTTGTGTAATTGCAAATGTCTGATCAGTGGTAATCATGTTTGTTTTCCTTATTACACTCGGCACACAGCACCATCACAAAGGGAATAAAATTGAATGATAAGGCTCTTATCACTTCACCCCATCCTCTTTCATGGTTACCTGGACCTTATAGGAAAAGGCATAGAGTGGTGATAGGGTACAGAGAAGCAGTACAGAGAATCTCAATTTGGATTGGAAGATTTCTAATGAAAGCCTCCTTGTTTCTCCAAACAGACAGGAGGGCTGGCATGCTCGATAGATCTTTCATTCACCCATCAAACATTCACTACTAAGTACTTATTATTCAGAAAGGTCAAGAAATGCTTCATGGGAAAAGACTTCCATCTAAGTGGAGTTCTAAAGACGAGGATGAGATACCCAGACAGAGGGAGATGGAAGCTGACAGCAGGGTGTAGCAGTCAGCTTTCCATCACTGTAATGAGATGTCTGAGATGATTAACTTAGAGGAGAAAAGGTTTATTTAGCTCACAGCTGTGGAGCTTCAGTCTGAGCTTGGGCCTCTCTGCTGGGGTCCCCTGCTGCGGTGGTGGGTGGCAGTGGCAGGGTGGAAGTGATGGAGTGAACTGCTTACGTCATGAGCCAGGATGTGAGGAGTGAAAGTGGAAGGACTCAGGGTCCCCTGGTCCCACTTCAGTGCAGGCCTTTGGAGCTCCCATCAGCCCCCTGTGCAAGGGCTGTCCACTCTCATGCCAAGTCAGCCCCCAGACCAAACCTTTATCTCATAAACCTCTGGGATTTCAACATCAAATCTATGGCAATGTGTGAAGCACAGCAGCTCTCAGGCACCAAGGCTTGGAGGTGAGAGGCAGCGCTCCGGGCAGCCGAAGCTCAGGGGAAGGAAGGAAGGCGGGCTTGGTGAAGGTGAGCAGGTAGTCAGGGGCTAGACAAACAGCTGTGGAAGTGACTGGAGATGCAGCAAAGCACCTCAGCACGGCCAGCGCCAGGATGGCGGCTCTTGTTGCAGTTCAATCGCTACTCAATAGCTACAAATTCTGGATCCAAGCACCAGTGATCTCTGGACTGTTGACTGAAGTCTGGCTGTAGCTGCCCCACAGTGCTTGTCTATATGGACTTCTTGCTGACAGGAAGCTGTCTTTCCCATCTTTCTCTGGCATTTTGTCCCAGGGTTTGCAGTAGAAATTCCTACAGAGAAACCTGTAAGAATTTCTCTGAAGCTCCTTAATCTTCCTCCAGTGCTATCTCTTATTAGATGAGAATGTCACTTTTAATATTTCGCAGAACAAGATTGCCCCTCGAATGCAAGCTGTGTGTAGGCAGGGACTGAACTTGATGGGGATTATGTCCTCTGTACCCAGCAGAGACCCTGTGACTACAGGCACAGTAGATACCTGTACAGCATGGTAGATTAAATGGTATTTCCTATGTCACCAAAAGCATCCTAAGCATATTGATAATGGACACAGAGTATTTACATAGGTGGCTGCAGAGGACAGTGCTTTGATAGAGCTGGGGGAGATGCGGAGGTGCGAATGGATTGGGGACAGAAGAGGGGTGGGTGGCACAGTGAAGAGATGGCTACAGGCACGAACCAAGCAGGCGGAGAAGAAAACCTGACCCACCCTGGGACAATGAGAACAGAGGTAAAGGCAAGGGAGAAGGATTCAGGCACTCACTGGTGTCCAGTGCATGCTTATGGAACCTAATAATGCTTTATATGTTTATGCTGATGCATTCTCCATACTTGCAACACGTTTTGCACTGTGTAGCATGGTAAGATGTGTGCAGTCCCCATCCCTTTGCTTTATTCAATGGCAGCGATCCTTAGCAGAGGTGTGGCTCTGGACGCATCTTCACAAAGGTGCTGCCTGCAAAGATGAGACACTGGATGAGGGGACACTGCTGTCACTGATGGACTTTCCAGAGCTGGTTAACTATGGCATATGCTCTGTGTTCCTCGGTGACAATGGCACCTACTACATTATGTCCATTATGCCCGGATGTGAGGTTTTCCCCCCACAGTACTAGAATTGAATCTAGGGCTTCACACATGCCAGGCAAGCATTCTACTACTGAGCTGCATTCTCTAAATGTGGGTTCTTTGTTAAGGGAACTTCCATGTAGTCAGTCAATGAAATGAAAAACGTGGAAGCATCTTAGATTCCTCCTTCTCCTTTGCCCCTACAGTCTCTAGAGCCTTTTCATTCTTGCCCACCTCCCCCTTCCTTTTCTGTCCTCCTTCAGTGGCAAAGAAGAGTGATGTCAGTGATTTTCATGACCTCTTACTGTATGAGAACAGTGGTTCTCTAAGTGTGGGTCCCAAATAGCCACTTGTTAGAAAGATGAATTCTCGGGCCCTGCCTCAAAGCTAATTGAACAGAAATTCTTGGAATGAGCTCAGAAATCTGTTTTCATGAGCATGCCAGCAGATCTGATGCTTGCTAGACTTTCCGAGCCAGTAACCTAATCAAGGAGAGAGTGGAAGTTGATAGAGATAGCCGTGTCATCAAGCCAAGTCCAAATTTCCTGTTTCAGGATTCTTCCACGAGTGTGCCAGAGCAGGCTGGGCCCTCCTTTCCCACAACACATTTGTAGGTATTCAGTGTTATTTGAAATTAAAACAACAACTTTCTAAATACTGACATTTTCTTCATCTACGTGAAAGAAAATATCATTGCCCTCACTTTTCTATTATGCGAGCATTCGATGTGAAGCTTAACACATAGCAAACATGCAGAACTAAACAGGGAGCATTCATTTACATTCCAGGCTAGGGCTATTCATTAATTCATTTGTCTGCCTATCTACTCTTTCTACTTTTGTAAAAATAAATAATTCAAAGTGCTCTACAGAGTGTCTGACATGTTTGTGCCGGGGTGTTACGATGGTTCCCCCTCAGTCAGAGCCATGGGTATTTTCAAAACTGCAGACTGCAATCTTATTGCAGGTCTTCAAATCAATGTATGGGCCAGCACCAAAATTTTAAAAATGAGCAACCCTAAAGAATAGAACAGAAAATAATGGGGCTTTGAGCACAGAAGGTAAGTTATTACCTCAGGAGATGTTTCCAGTTAAATACACACATGTGTACATGTACTACGTCATAAGACAAAATAAATAGCTTCCTGAGGAGCATTGTTAAAAAAGAACTGGAAAAGGTCTTCAAATCAGTCCTTTTAGAATCATTAAAAATGTGAGATCTAAACTGATCTGATGATGAAAATGTGTAATATAACCATTGTTAAATTTAAACAATAAAAAAAAATATTAAATAAAAAAAATGTGAGAAACAGGTTCAGGGGTAGGGGGTTGGATCCCCAAGGCCTGCTGTGCCGGCCCCTCCCCCAGGGCACACTGAGACGCCATTGAGGCTGGGTGTGGTGGCACACACCTGTAATCCCAGCTCTTCGGAGGCTGTAAACAGGCAGATCACTCCGAGTCTGATCTAATAGTGAGACTCCATGAACACCCTGTAGACTCTTCCCTAAAAAATAAAAATTAAAAAAATGTGAGAAAGGAAAAAGAATTAACATTTTTTTTTTGTGCACTTTCTAGAATTACATGGATTCTCACTTAACTTTCTTGCGAGCTCCTGGACATTGCTGAGGGGCTCGCGCTCATCAGACAGGTGAGTCACGTTGCCCAGTGCTGTGGAATCTTGCCGCAGACCTCCCGTCCTGTGTCTTCTCCTTGGCCGTTAGAGGGTAGGCTTTCGTTCAGGCTGCAGTGTTGGGTTACTAATTAATTGCTTGGGGTGCACAGTGGCCCTTCCTCTTTAAAGTCTCTTTAAAGTCTGTGAGGCAGAAATGTGCTTCTGATGTGGTTAATATTCAAAAGGAGCCCACCAACAAATTGTCTCAAGGATAATTACCTCAGTTCTGTTTATAGAAAACCATATGTCGATAATAGCACCATTTGCTATTTGTGAAGAGCTGATTTTCTATAAATCCAGAAAGTTAGTGTTGCTTCCCTATAAATATGGAAATGTGCTAATCATCACCTCATCTGCTGGAGACCGCTAATAAATTAGAATGTCATTTACATATTAACCTAAAAAGAACAAAAACATCTACCTTCTTTCCCTTTGACAAATAGCACCACACGCTCCCTTTCCCTGTATTTGTTTAGCTAGGGTTCTTTTTCACATTTCCTTTCATTTCTTTTCTTAGCCTCCATCTCTCTTTTTCTCTGTCATTGTCACTGTTTTTTTTTTCTTTTTGTGTCTTTGATCTTATAAGACTTTAATTTATATTCTGTTAGGTGCTTGTTTCCAAGAGAAATCTGTGTGTCCGTTCATGTCCTCAAATGTCCAAGCTTGGTGTGGAATGTCTTAAACAGATATACGGATGTGCTCTGGGGGAATCTTCTGTGCTTGCGCAGCCTCTGATTCTCTCTGGGTCTGTTCCAGAGGAGTCATAATGGTGTTTTCTTTCAACATTTCCTTTAGCTTAAATGTGTCTCTCCCCCAGCAGCACAGAACCATGCATCGAAAGCTCAAGGGGGCTTTGGATGTTGGGAGGCGATGTTAATCTTCAGTGAGATTCGAGACCTCCCCAAGAGCTGAGCTAGCAGCTTTCTACCCTCTGCAGGAGCCACTGGGACAGTGGACTTAAATTTCTGGGTGTAGAACATTTTTCTCCTTCTTTCCTTCCCTGGAGTTCTCATCATTTGTCTCTGTAATAGAGTGAGAGAAAGGAATAGCAAGATTTGCATTCTGGTTTCTCTAGAGTCTGGCCCTCTTCTAGAGCAGATCAAGTATGCCAATGGCGTCTTGTCTACCTAGTGATTTCTTCCTCCTTTGCTGTGCTGGGTCTTCCTTTTCTGCCTTGCTTATCTGCCCAACTACAGTTCACCTTTTGGAACCCTCCAAGAAAGGGTGACCTGCGGCCCTCGGGCCACAGCAGACCGTTATCCCTGGCAGACCTAAAGGTTTGCCGTCGCTTCTCTAAAGGTACCTCTGCTTCTGCAGTGCCTACCCAGGTCTTCCCTCACCTCTTCTCCCATATCCTGCTTGTTCATAACGTTCCACAACCACATCCACTGAGTATCCGTTCTGTGTCAGGCAACAAAATCAGCAGGGTCAGGATTTTGTCTTTGTGATGCTCAAAATGCAGTAGAGGAAATGAAACAAATGGCTCCAGATTCTTGCTTGCTTCCTTCCTGTCAGTGCGCTCTGCCTGCATTACTCCTGAAATACACATGAGCTTCTCTCTCCCACCCCCCTCTGTTGCCCTCTCAGTAGCCCAAACCACCAATATCTCTCACCCAGATATGGAGGAAAAAGACAAGATTTTCTCATTTCTTTCCTTTCAATATTTCCTCTCTCTTTAGGTCATCTTCACTGCTGCTACAGCACTGGGACACACTCAGGATAGGTAGCCCAGGGTCTCCATGGTGGCTATTTTCCTGTCCCTCCACCTGGGCTGCCTCTGGCTGCGAGGCTTGCATAGTTATAGTCGTGTCATCCAGACGCAGCTCAAGGGCTGCATCTTCAGAGAAGCCCTTCCTGAACACATGCTTATGTCCTTCTTTGCTGTGTTACCTCTCAGTTCTCAGCAAGGCACGATTTGCTAACACTCTTTGTGTACACTTATGTACTTACTGTCAAGATCCTCTTTCTAGAAGGTGCAGTGCAAAAGGACAGAGACATTCTCTGCCTCGGTCCTTGCTACAGATGTCCTTCCTTGCATAGTGCCTGGCACACATGATGGACTTAATATTGTAGGGATCAAGTAAAAGAATCCAGCTAAGATGTAACTGCAAGTTGTGCTAAGACTTATGTAGAAAAAGAATAGGTTGCAGACACTGAGAATAACACCTGGTGGTGAGTCCCTTGCTTAGCTTAGGTTGGGCTGAGAAAGTCCCTTTGAGAGTGAAGTCCAGGCTGAGATGAGGACCAGAGGACAAAGAGAAGACATCAAAGACAGGGAGAAGGATTTGGAGCAGCATGACCAGCTTGGACCTGAGGTCCTGTAGAGGGAGGCTTTGAGAGCAAAAGGACCCTGCATGGCTGCAGCTTTGGGTAAGGGAGGAGTAGGAACAGAGCTTGGTTGAAGCTATGGAGTCACCCAGGGTCTTCCTGGTGGAGGGAAGCACAGACTACATGCACTGGGCCAGGGTCCCTAGCAGGGCTCACTGTGGTATCACCCACATGTCAGCAAGAGCCCGGATTAAGTGGCCCTAGGGCAGATGGTCCTTTCGGAGGCTCTTGCCAATGAAGAATGGAGAGGGAAGAGGGAACCTGAATGCAACAGAGTTTGAAGGTGGAATGTAGGGAATTTATACATGGATGGGGGATGGAATATGAGATAGGCTCTTT
Organism: Myocastor coypus; assembly: GCA_004027025.1. Classification (NCBI taxonomy): domain Eukaryota; kingdom Metazoa; phylum Chordata; class Mammalia; order Rodentia; family Myocastoridae; genus Myocastor; species Myocastor coypus. The sequence continues at coordinate 10,527 of PVJA010019871.1, forward strand.
TCTTGAAGCAGTATTTGTACTGTACATACACGTATGTATGTATGTATGCACACACACACACACAGAAGAGGATGATAAGGTGACATGGTGTGTCTGCCTGGGGGTGCAGCTTCCCAGTAGAGAGAGGTTCCTGTTGTAACACACACTGCAGCAGGGATCTGGAGTGCACAGAGCAGACTCTGCTATTGTTAGGAGCTCATTGATGTCCTCCTCCCCTCAAAATCTGTTTCCATCAATTCTTAAAAATTTTTGTTTTGGTTTGGTCTGAGACATTCAAGACTTCTGACTAAAGGCTAGAGAACTAAGACACGTTGTGGTAATATAGTAGCTAGGAGCCTGAGCTTTGAGCTCCACCCTCTAGTCACTGTGTGACTCTAATAATAGCTGCTGTCCCTTAATCTCAGCCTCCTTAAGACTCAGAGGTTTGTTTGAGGACAACCCCAAGCACATGTTACCTGAAAAGTTTTTAATAGATGTATTTCCTTTCAGCACAGAAAATTAGCATGGCATAGCAGTTAAAAATATGAGGACGGCCACTTACTGACCCTATGAGCATAGGTAAAGCAATCATTTTAGTCTCACTTTCTCATCTGTTAGTTGATATTTACCATTCATATCATAGAGAGATAATTGCATGTATCCACAGATAATATTAAGTACATTGTCCAGATTCTGAAAATCACTCAATAAATTTCAGCTGCTGAAGAAGGTTTGAATCAAATCACTTGACTCTAGTTCTGTCTCCATCATCTATTATCCTCATGAGCTGCAGGCGATCAGTTAAGCTCTCTGTGTCTCAGTTCTTCTAAATAGACAGCATCAGTACAGACCTCATACAGGTGTTCCGGCACAACGTGAAACAACCTACGGGACCATGTAGTACAGTGTCTGACACACAGCAAAACTCAAAATGTCACTTATGGGCCCTGTACTGTGTTAGTGTTTGCCTTAGTCCCTTCCATATTGCTAAGACAGAATACCTGAGACTAGCACAGAGATTTACTTTGGCTCATGGTTCTGAAGGTTGGAGAGTCCAAGAACACAGCACAGCCATCTTTTCAGCCTCTGCGGGCGTGTGGTCTTTCCTAACTATGAAAACCTGCCAAGTGGGGTGTGTGGGAGACATAGCACACTCCCTAACAAGTAGCTCTAGCAGGAATAAACCCATCCCCATAACTTAGGAACTAATCCCTCTATAATCTCCTCACTTCTCAGCAGGCCACTACCTCTCACTACCACTCCATTAGGAAATGCATTTTAACATGTGTTTTGAGGAGCAGACTATAGTCAAACCTTCACACTTCTACCACATGGTTCTTCTTTCTGACAGTTCCATGTTTAACTCTCTAATCTTAACTGCTCTCACTTCTGTGAAGTGGAGGTCATAGGAGACCTCTCTCATGGGACTCTGCAGCCACTCAGCTCTGACCCAGGCTCAATGGCAAGGGAAGTCATTACCAGTGCATTCTGCCTGCAGTGGCCAGAGCTTCTGCTATGGCCTCGGAGCCTCAGCAATCTGCCTCCTCCTCCACCTGCCCATGTTTTGAGCAAGGCCATTCATTTCTGCCTCCAGCACTTCATCCAGTTTTGGAGGAACCAGGGTTCCCATTTGTCAAGGTCACCTTGAATTGTCATCACTGCCTTTCAAAGTGTTAACAACTCTGCCTTAGTCACAGCCTGCTTTCCATCATCCCAGCCTCTGACAGATGCCGGACAACAATGACTCTGGAAGGACCCTTGCAGCCAGAGTGTTGTGCGTCTAACTATCATTGATCATCCCCTTGCCATCAGAGTCCTTCAACCAGCTGGTCACCATGGACACATGGTAGGGAAAAGCCACGGGGCCAGAATGAAACACCCACTCTCAGTTATAGCTCTATCTCCTCTCATTTACCCTCTTTATCCATTCACTCCTAGCCTGCCATTCAACAAATATTAAGTATGCTTCGCATGGGAAGCACAGTTTAGAACCAGCATGAATAATGCATGGCCCCTCATTGGGGGGTTCATAAAGGATAACATGGCTTTGCTTTGATTTTACCATCTGATTATAGTAAGGAAAGATTTGCTCCATGGACAGCCACACTGGTTACCACCTAAGGTGAACTAATAATTTATTTTCTTCCTTACTGTACCTAAAGTCAACCAAAGTACTTGGTTTTTAATAAAATATATTCACATATAATAACTTTTGTTATTTGTAAAGCAAATATACATCTTCATCTTGCATTCAAACTGAACTTCATTAAAACTTTCAGAGAAATTGTATGATTATTCCCCTGATTTTACATGGAAAAAGTGAGGTCCAAAGGGCATAGGCAAACAGCTCAGCATCCCTCAATGTGGAGCCAAGGTCTCTGTGTCCCTTTCCGTATATGCCGTCATGCATTCTGGTGCTGTATCCTAGAGACTAGAAGTACAGCGGTGATAGGAAGGCAGCCAACAGTCACTGAGCACTTGCTAGGTTTTGGAGACTGGGTTAATCACTTCAAATGCACCGTATCACCTAATCAGGACATGAAATGGATGTGCCAGTCTTCCGTTTGGGAAGATCTGAGGCTTAGCAATGCTAAGCAACATACTCAAGGTCACACAGTTCCATAGGTGGAGTCAGGGGTCGAACTTGGAGACCTTCCATCCTAACCAACATGCTATAGTGTCTGTAGTGGGCCGTACCCCAGAGTTTTTCTAATCCCAATTCGTTAGTAGCTTGTCAAAGAAAGTTAGTAGGTCCCAGCTCACATTTCAGGTTTAACCAAACAGAAGACAATAGGACAGAAAATACTGGAGTGTACCAATCAAAGCAGTTTAGTACTAAAACTTTCCTTGGCAAAATATGTGCCAGCTGGATTATGACGTGAGACATATTTCTTACTTTTAGGGGTGGTAAAAATTTCAAAAGACATTAGACTTGCTGTGCTCCACTGATAGTAGACCTTTATTTAATCACTTTAAATAGAAGAAAAGTCACCAATAGCCATTAGCGAGGCACTGGGAAGTTTATCAGTCAAGATTCTCTAGAGAGACAGAATCAATGGTGTCTCTAGAATTGTGTATAGTCATGTAAGACCGTTCAATCACACATGTTACAAAGGTCCTGAATCATAAAGAATCGGCTGTCACAGTTAGAGAAGCTGGTGGGTTATCAAGACCTTCTGCAGCGGGAGACCCAAGACAGCTACTGAGTAGTAAATGCCAACTTACGCCCATGATTTCTGGGAAGCTAGGCTGAAGCACACAGATCCCTGCCTAGGGAAATTTACAGGAATCTGGGAGCTAAGGACATGTAGTGCTTAAATAGAAAACAATGCAGAACAAATGCAAAGGAGAAAAAAGCCCGTCTTTTCTGTGCCTCTTAGTTGCAAAGCTCCGAAGACATTCAGTTCTTCTCCAGAATAGTAGTAGCTGGAGATTGCCTGGTGGAGAGGGACTCAGGCTTTCTCAGTGGAGTGGGTGAGGGTAACAGGAGAGCATCCAGATCCACGTGAGGCTGGGCTCTTCCTGGAGGCTTTCCCCTGGGCCCCTGCAGAAATGAACACATCCTGCAGCTGGATCACACTGGAAAGCTGATGGTAGCAGTGACCAGGACTTAGAGTCAGAGAGGCCGGCCCACTGCAAGGGCCATGCACAGAGAATGCCGGTCTCCCCTGGTCCTGGAAGAAACCCTGCAGCCATATTCAAGAGAATGTGCTCCTTTTGTGCTCAGACCGCCAGCCCCAGGGCTGACTACACTGCCCTGGGCACCTCGCTGGTCCCTGGGCAAACCATTGCCACTGTCTTTTAGTGATGCAGCACCTTTTTGCTCCGAGTCTCCACTTCATCTGACTATTGCTTATTTATTTCGGGTCTCTGCCTTGCGTGGGCAGGGTCAAGCAGCCATCCTGACAACCCTGGTCTAGGGTGGAAGTCTGTTGTGGTGTGTCGGTGTAACCTAGGACTCAGCTCTGTCGCAGCATTGCAGCCACCAACTCTCAGTGTGTGCTCTATTAATTGTGCATCAGCAAGGTCTCGGCTAGAGGGGGGCTGGCCCACCACAGGGACCTGGTCTCTTTCCAGCTAGAGTGGGTCAGAATGCAAGCCTGTGGGTGTCATCCATGTTCCCTCCCTACATTCTGAAGGGTCAGGGTGGTTTTTTAAAAGATCTGGGCTGAACTGGACAAAGGGGTGGGGTGAGGTATACAGAAACCCAGATTGTAAAATCCCTATTTTTGTGGCTAAGCCACAGGGGATGGCCCAGAAAACCGTTCACTGTGCCCGCTCACCAACCAGTCACCCCGAACAGAGAGTCACTGGATTCTAACAAGCTTCAGGCTTTATCCCCAGTTACCATGACAACCAGGCTTCTCGGTGATGGATAGTATTGATTGACTGACAGGCTCCTGGTGTCTTGGCTCTGTCCCCATCCCCCTTAAGTCATCTGCATACACATGGAACTGAGAGACACTCGGCACCATCCTTCTGGCTTTGCCCTGATTTTGAATTTCCACCTCTAATATCATTGGAAACAGCTTCCTTCATAAAGGCGAAGAGCCGAGACAGACTCAGAAATCTTCCCAGAGACACGCTGAGCTGTCTCGAATAGACAATGGGATGTGGCGAGAGAACAGGGTCTTTGGACATAGATCTCAGTCCTGTCCTGCTGGCTTATTTACTCACGGTAGAATTTTAGGCAAGGGATCTAAATGAAATGAAGCGTAAACTCTCGCGATTCATTTCTCTCTACAGTGAAAATAGTCATCCCTGTTGTGGAGTGACGTGGGAAAAGCAAGTGAAATAAGCGGAAGAGCAGGTGCACAATTCCTGTTCAGCGTCTGCGCTCATCCAGCCCGAGTGTCGCCTCACTCCTCTCCTCTCCCCTGTGGCCTCACAGATTACACTGCACAAATGCTGATTAAGGAAACTCATTCTGACAAACTCCTCTGCCCTCCTTCATTATTCTCTAACCTTCCGGATCAGGATTAGGAGCTGAGAGCCCAAGGCCAGCAGCCTGTCCCCTGACAGAGGTGATGGGGCACCTTTCCACTATTGCTAGGCATAGCACTCTACACTCAACATGCTGGGGTTAAAGCCTTTGACCCTCCCAACAATTCTAGGAGGTAGCAGTTGTGAAAATCGTCACATTGTGCCTGCAAAAATCAAGAACAAAGAGGTGAAACAACTGCTCGATACCGAGTAGGCACAGGTGTGGCTCCAGCCAAGGCAGTCTCTATTTCGGAGGCTGGCCTTCAATATGCTGCCTCTTGCCATGGTCAAAATCACCTAGAAACGCTGGAGCCCCTGGGCAAGGCCTGATGGGGGAGGAGGAAGACTGCAGCCTACACCCAAGCATGGCCCACAGAGCATGACTGCCTTCCTCAGAGCCTCTTTCCCCAAGGAAGTTTTCAGGTCAGGAGAGGGCGGAGTGTGGCTCCCTATGCGGCCACATCCCAGCTGGCCTCTGGTGAGGGTCTCTCTGAAGGGTACCCTGAGCCCCCTGCATGCTGGGCGTAGCATACCTTGCTGCTGATTCTCGGGTTTGTTATCATGAGGTACCTAAAAATGGCAGCTAAGATTTCTTGGCCATGTGATCTTGCCAACACTATGTTTAGGGATTTGCTCACAGGAACTATTACCATCTCTGGTTTTAAGACTGACACGAAGTTAGTAACTTAAGTCTCACTACCTGCAAATGGCAGAACATGCCCTCCAGGGTTCCCACTGAACCACCATGATCACTGCCACAGCCAGTGAGCTTATGGTGTGGGCAAATCCTCCTTGTCTCCCAGAGGGCTAAGATTACAGAATGAGACAAAAGGATGAAGCAGATAAAAGTATCTTGTAGGGCCGGCAAGATAGCTCAGCGGTCTAAAGCACCTGCTTAGGCAAACTTAGGCAACCGTAGGGACCACAGTTCTATTCCTGGTACCACATGCTGCACCAGCCACATCTCCAGGGTGGGGTGAGCCGGCCATAAAAAAACTAAAAAAAAAAAGTGCCTTGTAAAATATCAAGTGTGGATGATGAAAATATGCAACATAACCATTGTTAAACTTAAACAATAAAAATATTAAATCATGAAAAAAATATATCAAGTGTTTTTTTTTTTCATACTGGGGGGTGAACTGAGGGAGTTGGGGTTCTTCCCATTCAGTTTCAACCTCAGCCCCCTTTTAATATTTTATTTTGAGACAAGGTCTTGCTGTGTTGCCCAGGCTGGGCTTCAATTTGTGATCCTCCTGACTCAGCTTCCCTCGGATTGCTAGGATTAAAGTGTGCACCGCCACACCCAGCTACCATATCAGCACTGAAGCATAAATGATAGAGCCGTGAACTGCATCTCCAACAAAGGAAGATCTGTGACTCCCAACATTCGTTGGAGCTATTGTCTAAGTAAGTTGGGATCAGCAAATCTTTGAGACCTGACCCTTGTAAAAAGCAAGACATAACGGAGAGGCTTAAAGCTTCATAAGAAAAACAAGGCAATGAGTTGAAAGCCACAACTGAGATACGTTACATAGGATGCTGAACGGAAGCACGGGTAATATACAGGCTCTGAGAAAGCTGTCCAGGGGCCCAGCGGGATGGCTCAGTGGTCTAAAGCACCTCCTTGGGAAAGCTTGGGCGGCCCAAGCTTCAGGGACCACGGTTCGATCCCCGGCCCCACATGCTGAGCCAGCCCTGCCCTCGGGACGGGCTGAGCCGGCCATAAAAATGAGTGAATAAACAAACGAAGGTTCTGAAACAAGAAAAAAATAAATAAAATAAAAAAATTCTTAAAAAAAAAAGAAAAAAAGAAAGAAAGCTGTCCAGAGCTCAGTGGAGAAATCCAATGAAAGAAATATGGAGACTTTCCAGCCAGGAAGGAAAGCACATGCTGAGGTGCAGAGGAACTCCCACCACTCTCAGGGCCTTGCGAGGAAGCACTGGTTTTCATGGCTAGGTGGAGGCATAAAGGGGCTGAGCAAGATACTCAGTGCCTGCCAGCCGGCATGGGAAACAAAAGAACCAACTGTGCTTCCCAGTGTGTCACACACATGGACTATAGGACTTGCTTCTCTTTTCAGGCTGTCTTTGTGGGCAGTCAACATAGCAAAGCAACAGAGCAGAGAGATTGCAGCAACCTGAACACCGCTTGTTACAAAGTGTTAAATAATGCACTGCGCCTGCTGTTTTCCACCTGATGCTTTTCATCTGAGGGATGACAGAGACCTCCTGTGTTCTGGCACCCCGGAAGTCAAGCTGCTTGGTTCTGCCTCAAAGCCACATGGGTGCAGCCGCTTACTGGGGGAGCAGGGGGAAGGCGGCTCTCATCTCTGTACTTCCCAAAGACCAAGGGGAAACAAGCGAAGACATGGTGGTCTGGGACACAGCCTTGAGGGTTCTGGGCTGCCAAACAGGCACAGAAGCAGCTATTCTTGGGGCCGGATTAGGGCAGGAAGAAACTCAGGCCCACCTCACACTTCCATGGGGTCATGATCACTCACATACCCTTTCACTATGAAGCTCAGGTCATGTAAGCCTTTCTGAGCCCAGTCTGGCCCCGAGGAAGCCTCTCTCAGCTTTCAGCATGAACCAGGGTCCTCGCAGTACAATTGCCTGTTTAAGGCCCACTTTCTACCCTTGACTCTAAACCCACTGGCTCTCTTTAGTCCCTTAAAAAAAATTGTTCTACGATGACTGCACAGTAAACAAACAAAAAATCATGTTAGGTGCTTATTTAAGTTGCCTTCGACATTCTCAGTGAGGTCTAGTGTGTTCTCTGGGTCAGAGTCTCAATATAATGGACTCCTCAAAGGACCAATGATCTCTGTGACTCTGTAAGCCTTTCTTGTAGGGCCCAACAGGCAGGAGCCGGGCCTGCTTGGTCCGCTCCAGCGATGGGATAGCTTGCTGCCTCTCAAGACAATTCCTGTCTGAAAGACAGATCCATCTTCTCCCTTGTACACAAATTTTCTCAGTCCCTTCAAACATTTTTTTTTTTAAATGTGGTGCTGCATTTCTTCATCTTCAGGCTTATTCTTTATCTATTACTCCCTGGCTTTTTAATTTTTATTATAAGAGCACTTAATGAGATGTCTACCCCTTCTACAAAATTTTAAGCATACCATGGGGTATCTCTAAGTACAGGGACAATGTCATATGAACATCTAGAGCTCATTCATCCTGCATAATTGAGATGTTATGTCTACTGGTTAGCAGCGCTCTCTTCCCCAAGTCCCCAGTCCCCAGCATCTGGCCACCACCAAGTGCCCACTTAATTCTGCGGCTTTGGCTCCATTAGGTTCTTTGTGAGTGGAATCACGTGGGCTTTCTCCTCTGGGCCTGGCTTCCTCCACTGAGTATCATATCCTCAAGAATCATTCACGTTGCCCCACATCGCAGGAGTCCCTCCTCTTCAAAGGCTCAGTGGTGCTCACTGGTGAAAGTCCAACTTTCTTACTTCTTGTGCCAAGTGTGGCTCCCAGAAGTTTGCAAGGCTCTGGGTTTCTAACGTGGAGAGGAGTGTGAGACTGCCTGCCCCTCACCAGTCCTGTCGCTTACCTGGCATCCTCCTCCTCCCAAGCTCAGAGTCATCTAGACTTCCACGGCCTCTCCCTGGTTCCTCTGCTGAGGGCCATCCCCTCCTCGCCATGTTCTTGCAGTTAGTATTTCATCCTCAGGGTAAACATTATGGCTTTCTCGAGTCTTGCTTTCTGCGCTCTACACATCCATCCAGGCTCCTGAGGGCATTTGGAATACTGTTTGCTTCCCTGAATTACTCTGCACCTTTCCTACCCCTTATTCGTGGGGGTCTGCTGAGCCTGTCTGCTGCACCTAGCTGTCCTGAGACAAGGTAGATGGATGCCAGCACCCCAGGCAAGCCACCAGAAGCTCTTCTTGGGCCACGGCGCTCAGTTTCTGGTCTTGGATTCATTGCACCAACATACTTATTAAAGACACAGGGTTTAAAGAAACAGACACAGGTTTTTGTTGTAGTAGTTGTTGTTTTTATTAGAGAGAATCAGGGTTGAGGGAAGTGGGTCCAGGAGCCTGTACTTTTAACCACCTTCCAGTTGATCTAGGCAGACAGACAGGTTCAGGAATGAACAGAGTTCACAGAGGTCAAAAGCTCCGAGGAGACATCTGTGAAGGCTGCCCTGACGAGGCGGGCATGGACAGTGATGCAGCTGCACAGGTTCTGTGGATCCAGATCACCTGTGAGGCTCCACAGCTGCGACCCCCAGCGCTTACAGTGGCCACAGGCCTGCATCTGCTCCTTCCTCTCTCTTATTCTGTCTTCCTCCTACTCTGTCTCTAAAATCCCTGCGTCTGCTTCCAGCTCCTGGGTTCTGGCATAGCTTCGACCTTCTCTTCCCCCACCCTCAGCACCAGTTTATTGTTCTTGGCTTCCCACGGGCTTCCTGTTGACAGCTCTTGCTTTGGCTTGTCTTGCATCTCCTGATGAGAGACTCCTCTTCTAGCCTTGGCATAGTGACACACGCGCCTCTCAGGGCACATACTAATCTTCGGTTGGTACACTGTCCCAAGCCTGTTAGCTTACCCAGATTCCCGTGTTCGCACTGGGGTATTCCCACCATGCCTGCATTAACCAGTTCTGTGTGCCAGTGCCTGTGCTCAGTAGGTGCCAGCAGCATTCTGCAGTCTGATGCAATGATGGTTTTAGTGAAAATACTGCAGGCTCCGGAGCAAGACAGACTGGCACGGGGGTCCCAGCTGTACGGCCTTAGGTGAGGTAATTAACCTTTACGAACCTCAAGTTTCTTGCCTGCAAATGAGAAGTGGGGCTCAGGGTATGAAAGCACTCTGGCTCTGACACTGTGCTCCTCAGGAGTCGCGGCCTCCCCTTTCAGGCTGGCACCCAGTTTGAGAGTCCTCAGAAGGCGATTCTTTGCCATACAGCTGCCCATCTCCAATAGGCCCAGAAGTTTCCTCTGCTGGCAGCCCATGGTGGGCTGTGGGCAGAGGGCAGATCCTGCGGAGGCGTGACCACCCCACTGGCGGCCTCCAGACCCCTCAGTTAGCTTGGCATCTCCTGACGTTAGCTCGGCAGTGAGCAATCACTGGCTCCTGCCTGCAAATTCCCTTCAACCACTTTTGTTTATCACTGTTGAAGCATTTTTAATCAAAACAATTAAATATGCTAAATCTTCCTCAATTAGTTATGCATTAAAAACGAAAAGTGCTTGAGTGGAAAGGGCTTGGTGCTGAGTGCTGGTGCTCAGAGCGCTTCCGGGGGCAATGCCAGCCTGGGAGAGGGATTCGCAAATACTGGCCGCAGTGCTGCAGGGGGCGGTTATGACACAGAGACAAGCCCTTCCCTCCCTCCGGAAGTAGGAAACTGAAGCCCAGCAGAGTCAGGGTGCCTTGCCAGTGTCAGAGAGAGAACCAGTGACTAGATTTGAAGTCCTGAGGTTTCTTCTGTCTTCTGCTCAAAGTGCTGGTAGCAATCCCTGACTCCCTCTTTTTCCCCTTTTCCAGTGATATCTTCTGAATACTTAGTAAAATCCTGTCCCAGGGCAATCCGCACTGCGGTGCAGGTGAGGCAAGGGTGGCAGCCACACCTGCCGGCTCCAAGCTTTGTGGTCTAATGGAAGTGGAGGCCAGGACAGTTGGACTCTTCGTGGCCCCTGGGACATTTTAATCCTTAGCTCAACTCAGTGATAACCCTAAACTATATTTTATTTTATGCTCTCCAGAATAACACCATGGTTGGGAATCACTTTATAGCTATAGACAAAGCAACACATCCTGCTCCAGTCTGCTTGGCCAGCCCTGTCTGCCAGGGGGACCTGTGTTAGCAGCTAGTGCTGTGCATGGCCCAGCTGTGGGTCAGGCCTGTGGCTTTCCTGATTTAAGATTATTTTCCCCAGACTGGGGAAATAGCTCAGCAGTTCAAGCACGTGTATGGTAAGAGCAAGGACCGGGGTTCAGGTCCCAGTATCACATGCCACGCCACCATGCTAGCCACCGAAGTCAGGCATGGTGGTACGTGCCTGTAATCCCAGGGATGGGAAGCTAGCACAGCAAGATCACTACAAGTCTGAGCTGTGTAATGATACCCTGTACCAAATAAATAAATGAGTAAAATAATTTTTAAAAATTAAAGATAATTTTCTTTCTTTCTTTCTTTCTTTCTTTCTTTCTTTCTTTCTTTCTTTCTCTCTTTCTTTGTCTCTTTTGAAGATTATGTTCCCTAGTTTTAAAATGCAGGTTCTTTGGTGAGGCCTTAGATGTTGACATGTCCAGAGCTAGTCAGCATGGGACCGACAGGCCCTGTGGCATCCTAAGAGCAGGCGAACTTCTTGCATGATCTGTCCATCTCTTGGCAGGATGCTGATCCTTCTGGGTACAAAGAAGACCTGGGCAGGGTGGGGGGAGAATTATCATGAATTTGATTGCTGAGGCTTAAACAGAGAACACTGATGTCTGTGAGGGTGGTAAGGACTCTGACCCAAAGAGCTGCATGAAGTAATTGGTATTTGCATGGGGTCTTGACTAGACTTCAGAAAGCTGGGAAGGGGGAGGGAGGAGGTCACCTACACTGGTGGACAGCCTGTGTACCCAGCGGCTGGCTGTGGAGCTGGATGCCTCAAAGGCAGTCAGGAGAGAGTGAGCAAAGAGGAGAGAAGTAACATTTTGGAACAGCTGCTGTGTACATTCATATTCTTCCTCATCCTAAGATGCATTTGGCTTGGAACTAGACAGAGAAGAAAACTGATTTGGGATAGAAGAGCTGGTGGGTCTTTGAGCCAGATCTCCAGGATGCTAAGGCTGAAGCTGGCTTTTGCCACTGTGCACTAGTTGGCCCTAGCCACTGTCACCAGGGCCACAGCAGTTTCCATTTCTGTCTCCCTACCACAGGTATCACCAGCATAGATACCAAGAAATGCCTTGGAGGTGCTCCGAGCTTTGAGTAGGCCAATGACCAAAAAATAGAATGTCGTTTACCAAGAGAATTTTGCAAAAACTCCGGGAGCTGGAAAAATTAGCAACTGTTTCGCAATGAACGGGCTTCCTCAGAAGAGAAGCTAGAGTTCCTCTGGACAGGCACTCCAGCCAGAAAAGTGGCGCATTCAGCTGATTCACAGCAGTCAGTGATCTCACTGTGGGTTCTGATATCCCAAAACAAGACTGGTAACTTATGGTTCAAGTCTAGCATGCCCTGAAATTGACTTAGAAATACTTGACTATATTTTGAGCATCTCCTAGACTTCAAGTACTAGGCAAAGACGTAAGCAAGAACAAGGATGAAAGGAATGCCACACGGTATGGTGCGTTGATGGCTTATCAGGTAACACAGTGAAGAAACAGATCCTCTTGCCGAGAAGAATGTAATTACCAACTCCAAGACAAAGCAAAATGAGGAAAGGAGGAATCTTTAATCCCAATTCAGGAATATTTCATCTGCAAAAACACTGGGTGGCACTTGCCGAGCAAGTCAGTGGGGTGTTCCTGTACTCATCCGTTCACTCGTCAAACGTGTATGGAGTATGCTTTTTCCAGGTGAGAGACACAGCAGCTTCAGCAACTAGAAAGGGATTCCAGGAGTGGGTGAAGCTCACAGCATAAAGAACCCTGTTATATCCATTGTGCTAGATTCTCAGGCTAGGGCCCTAGGCCTAACTGCTTTCCCTCTGTCATCCTTCCCTTCACCAGGCAAACACCCACCTCTCTGCACAATTTGCCTCTTCTCCCCAGGGCAGGCCTGACCACTTCTTTCCCTGTACCCCCACTGAGTCCTCTGGTGACATCCTTCACAGCACTCACATCATTTAACTGGACCTGTGTGGCATGCAGCAGGTGTTGAGCAAACATTTGGCTGAGGAATAAATGGTTGGATGGACAAATGGCCGCCCGTTGTCCCTCCCCCTCTGTCTTCCTTGTTGGGCTGGGCAGCCTGCTGAACTCCAGAGGTTGAGTCTCTTTTCAGGTCTGAGCTTGTCTTCTACCTTTCTGCCCTAGTAGCCAGCCAAGCTGAGAAGAGGAAGGGGTACCACCTCAAAAGATAGCGCTGGATCCGTGTTCCACACCACGTGGCTGGCCAGCCAGTCCTGTGCATTTTGGGGAATTGAACTAATTTAGTGATCTCTTTGATAAGAGAGGACAAGAAGGCACAGATGTGGAAGACATAGGAGGTGGCAGTGCTGGAGGCAGGGGCCTTGACACACCACAGCAGCACTGTGACACACTTCTCTTAGGGGAGATATTAAAGTATAATCATGCTGTCACTGATTTTGAGATAAGTCTTTTTGCGGGTAAAGAAACCCACATCCATGAGGAAAGAAAGCAAAGCCGAGGAGATCATTTTCTATTTCTGATTATGAGCCCATCAAAGAACAAGACGGAATGTGATGGCACACTGGCCTGGTGGGCTTGCCCAGGCCTGCTGAGGACTTTGGACACTGCCTGAGGCAATGACTCCTGTATTGTAAAAAAAATAAAATAAAATAAAATAAATAATAAGATAAAAATAAAAAAGTAAAAGCATTCTTAGTCCAAAGACCAGACAAAAACAGGCAGTGGGTAGAGCTTCAATCTAGGCTATAATTTGCTGTCCCTGCTCTCAGTTATTGCCCCATCAGTAAACAGAGAATCTCTGACAGGCATTTCTCCCATGGAAAAGCTTAGGAAACCGAGGTTGAGGAAGTCTTAAGGATGCAGAGCTCCTGTGTGCTTGGATTTCGGAACTTTAGGTGCCATATCCAGGTTTACTTTCCTCTATCCTAGTGCCTTCCTTTAAACAGCAGTTTGCAACTGTGGCAGGCGACCTTGCTCCCCGCAAAATCACAGCCAGCTTTAGCAGGAGGAAGGAAGAGACATGGGCACCTCGGGCTCAAGGCCAGCAGCTCTGGTGGCCTTCCTGCAAGGCGCAGAAGAGCCTGCAGGTGAACCAGTCACCACGTGGCCAAAGCTGAGAAAGCCTGGTTTAACTTGCTAACCTCCCGCGGAAAGAAAACTGGGGCAAAGTGTGGAGGATATCGGTTACTCTCGCAGCTATCGAACCGCTTCTCTTAATATACAGAAGAGGTAAGTAAACAAAAAGTCTATCTTTCAGACTTTTTTAATGAAGTATAGAGTAATTGTTTTTTTAACCATTCCTTCTCTCCCCTTGCCCATTTTTCTACATACCTGTATTAAAATCACAGGTATGGAGAGACCTGTAAAGCACATATCAACAGGCAAGCCCAAAAGTCTATTATAACACTCCACTTTTGATGAAAAGAAGGGCCAATGATTTAACCTGGATTTTATTTCTTCCCCAATAAGTAAGGGACCACTGTCACACACCTGTAATTCACACAGGGCCTGAAAATTGCTATTGTCAAGGTATTAGTGATTTGGCCAAAAACTGTAAAATTGATATCAGGAGAAATATATAAACTTTTATGGTTGTCTCAGTTATTCTTCTGTCATTGCTGGGACAGTACTTGACACCCAAAATGAAGGAAGGAAAGGTTTATTCAGCTCACAGTTACTGGAGGTTTCACTCCATACCAGGCTGGCTCCACAGCAGAGTGGCACAGGGTGGAGAGCATCAGTTCATGGCAGCGGCAAAGAGCAAGAGGAGCCAAGGGAGGAGAGCAGCAACAGAGAGGCAGTCTGTCTCTCTTAAATTGCATTTAAGCTCTTCCCTAGGCTGGGGAAAAAGTACATACACCTATAATCCCAACAGTAATAAAATCTATAATCCCAGCCTTAGATTGTCCATAATCCCAGTGGATTGTGAGTTAGTCTGAAATTCTAGAAGTCCCCACCCCACAACTGCATGAGGCTTTGGGGAGATACCTAGACACAAACCATAACAATGGTCAAGAGTCCAACTTCATATTTGCCTTGAGCAAAATGCCCAAGGGGAAGTCTGAGGTTCACAATGGGGAGATCAAATATTATCTCTGGAAAAAGAACTCTGTTTGGGTCATGACTCAGTTACCTTTTCCTTGTGTCATCTAGAGCCCTGGCTTGCGGCACAATGTCTTAATCGCCAGGGTAGAGAGAGAGGAGTAGGTACTTCAGAAATATCAAGAAAATAGATCCATTGTGAACGCTAAGGAACCAGCTCTAAAGTTCATAGCTGGCAAATGAAATCCTAGTGTGGGCCCCGCAGACTGACCCTGACACCAGTGACCTCTTCACAATCACGCTGTCCCCAAGAAGTGTGACCTCAGGAGGTGCAGCCACCATCAGGATTGTGGTATGTGAGTGATACTGCTAGCCTTGTGCTTTAAAAGGAGAAAGCAGCCAGAGCAATGAAAGATGAATGGAGGGAGCGAGGGGGTAGACAAACTCAGAGACCAGTCATGGGCTTCATTTCTTCTGGAGTCCCTTGTTGGCCCGTGTGGGCTGGCCTGTGTACTATAAGCATTTAGTGGCATTTCCATCCCAAGACGTCATAAAGGTCGCCTGGAGGCACCACTGCCCTGGGCTGAAAACTAGCAGGTGTGGGAGGGAGCCACTGAATAGGAAGTCTGAGAAGCTGGGTTTGGTGCTGAGTCTCCTACTCCAGCCGTGTGACCTCTGCTATGGGGTACGTGGGGCCTCTCTCCTGCACGAGAGCAGTTGCTCTGCTCCCAGGTGTAAGCAGGCTGGAGAAAGGTGACACAGGGAAAAAGTCATTGCACAGAGACAGCCGTGGGCACTGCTGACTTCACGGCCATGTGGCCAAGGAGTCTCAGCTGGCCCTCTTTGTGCCCGGTCCTCTTTTCCTGTAAAATGGAAAGAGCAGCTCATTGCTAGCATGCATATGATCTGTGGAAATAATGAGGTTCCACTGAAGAAGAGAGGGAGAGCAATAAAAAGTAAGATGCTGTTTTCTCTGGGTAGAGGTAAGGCTAGGAAAAAGAGAAAACAATACTGAGCCCAGGGTAGCATTGTTCAAGCCGCACAGGCCCAAGGCTAGAGTCAGCGTGCGTACACGCCTACGGTGCTGCATCCCAGCGGGACTGGACAATGAGAGCTTTTCTCCAGAGAAACCTGAGGTCCCAGAAGGGACAGTGATTTGCCAGAGTCAGTGACAGCATCAAGCCACAGTGGGGCAGAGGACACTTGTCCTAGAAATGAAGACAAGAAGATCTGCAGTGGCAGACCTTGGCATGTGGCCAAGCAGGTGACATCGGGGCTAGCTGGGACCCAGCCAAGGGTAGAAGATGACTTTTGGGAAATTCAGGGAACTTGGTCCTGGTGCTGCCCTGCAGCCTTGGCTAATGCTGCCTCAGCTGCCCTTTGACCTTGCTGTGGGTTTCAACAACTTCTTCAGGATTCAAGGGAGGGCTCCCTTGAGTTTTAAAATCAGATGCTGGTGTGCTGTCACCCATTCACTGGGAGAGAACTTCCCACTGGAAGGCAGGATGGCAGAGCTCAGGCTCCAGGCAGCCGCTGAACCCCAGCGCTGCCGACTCTCACCTGGGCCAACCCTGTGAGCTGAGGCTGCAGCTGCACTTTCCTCACAGGTGGTGCTGAAGACGCTGCCCTGCCTGATGTGTGAGGTCATCTCTTCCTCAGGTAGAAGACTTGTCCTGGTTGGCACTATCAAAATCTCCTTTACCAGATGAAGCAAACACAGTTCCAGTCCCAAAGAGCTCTTTAGTGGAAGGGATTCTGAGGGTGACCTAGGAGAGTGGGTAGAAGCCAAAGCCTAAGCATGGGCAAAGCGCAGACCAAGGCCCAACTGCTGTACGGTTTCCTGCAGTGAGTTAGAGAGCTCCAGCCCCACTGTAGCCTGATCCTGCCACTGACCTGGCTAATCATTGTCCCGGCCAGAAAGGAGGGAAAACTGGGAGGGAACAAGAAAACTGCTCTGGGCAGAGGCATCCTTCTCTGACAGCCAGGGCTCTGCTGCCCGCCAGCAGGGTGCGGACAAGGTTGTGGCTTCCTTCAGCCAGGCGGCTTTCCCAAGGACCCCAAGAAGAATGAAGGAACAAATAGAATGGCTCATTCTGTGTCGGCCATTCTGGCCACCCTTTGTGTAGGATCTCAGCATTTCTCTGGAGCACTACAGGCTAAGTGCTGGTACTGCTCACCTTAATTTGCAAAGAGGAACCTGGGGCGGGACGAAGGTCAGGCAACCTGCCCAAGGTCATTAAGTTGGGGCTGGGATAGCTGGGTGCCAGGATCCATGCTCTGGATCCCTACCCTCTACTTATTCCCATTCCAAGTGCAAGGAAATTTGGGGAAGGAGAGTGGAGGCTCTGAGAAAAATTCCATGTCTCTTGTTTTAGGCAGCAGGGAGGGTGTGAGGCCAATATAGCTATCAGCACCTGATTTGGAGAGGCCGATGTGAATCATGTCAAGTAACAGAAATTATTTCTCTGTAAGAGCCCTCAGAACTGGCAACTTTGCTGGACCCCTGTCCACACAGCAGAGAAGAGAAGTGTGAGGCAGCTGGCTATTCCTCTCCCAGGCCCAGAGGTGGTCATACTGGGTCATACCCACACTCAGTGGGTAGTGCCAAGGGTGGCCCTGGGGTCATCACATTGGACCCTCCATCTGACAGAGGGAGCCTGGAAAGGACAGCTAGGGCTGGGGCATCCATCAGCCACCATGGAGACCTGAAAGATTTTCTGAGTAAACCTTTGCCTGTGGACTCAAGTCAGAGGTTGGTTGGAGAGAACCCTGCTGTGGGCGCCTGTCGGGAGTGTAATTACAGAGCTGTAAGGGACGCAGAGATAATCTAATCCAATGCTGTTCACACTGTTAGCTGAGATGCCCTGGGGTCCTGAGGCTGCACCAGGGGAGTAAGGTAAGCCTGATAGAAACCTCAGCTTCAAATAGAACAGCGCTACTTTCATGTGACTGGACTTTAGGGTACATGAAAGACTTCATTTAGGAAAAAAGTAGCATTAAAAATAACAAAGAAAAACTGCCCTGGATTCATCCATCTGCCTCACACTGTAGAGTCAGAAATGCGGCATTGCATAGGTGCCCAAAGGCTACACACAGGCAGGAGCCAGCAGCCCTGGGCTTGATCCTGAAGACAGTCCACCTGCCAAGCAGGGCTTGGGTGTTCTGTACAGGGAGTCTGCCAGCCACCGTGGCCTTTCTGTCACAATCTGAGGGGTTTGGTTTGCACTCTTACAGGAAAACCCCACAAGCTACCCTGGAGAAGAATCTGATCTACTGGCCGGCTCTCAGAACATCATGAGGCTCCCCACAGCCTTCAGCGGCTCTGTCCTTCCTCCAGAGGGTGCGCTCTACCTTCCTCTTCTATTTGTCTTCCATGGGACTATGGATTCTAACTCACGAGCTGGCCTCCCTGAGGCCTCTGCTCAGTCCAGTGACGGCCAGACCAAGGGCAGGCAGCAAGCACAGGGCTTGCTTGGCTCTCCAAGGCACCTCCCCAAGGAGGAGCCGCAGTATTGCAATGAGGCAGGTTGGCTGCATGTCCTCAGCTCCCAGCCTACTGGGGCACATCGACCTCCCTGGCACTATCTCTGCAGGAGCAGAAGTCAATGGTATCTGGAGCTGTTGGAGCTCCTGCCCTGCATGTACAGCAGGCATCCAGGACAGGAGGAGGCCATGGGCAGCCCTGCATCCCAGGAAAGATGCACCCTGTGCCCAAGGTGGAGAGTGCAGAGCCAGGCCTGCTGAGTGCCTCAGGCTCCTACAGGGATGGGTGCTCTGGAGGCTGCGCCTGCTTTGACGATTAGAGGCAGATATCCTCAGTTGGGAGAGGAGTGCAAATCAACACAGCCGGCTTTCTGTCCACTCATGTAGATGCTTTTCTATGAGGAAACCCAAAATTCTTCTAGCCTCTACACATTTCCCAGTTCCAAAGCAGCGTCTATGATTTACAGGTTACAATAGCACCCCTACTTCTCAGAATCTCCCTTATGTCCTGCTAGTCCAGCTAGGCCCTTGTGCCAATACACCAAATAGCTTTTAACTAGAAACATGTTGCCCTTCTGGAGGAGAGGACCAAGTGCAAGCTGCCAGCAGGAGCCGCTGTGAAGGTCCTCATGCTGGTTCAACATTATTGTCCTCTTGCTGTCTCCTCACATGGTGAGTGAAAGGAGCCTGGGAGCCTCGGGTGGTGATGTCAAACCTTCTAGAACTTTTGATGATAACAAGCAGCCAACGTGGCTTGCCACCCTGATTAGGATTTCTACATGTACATTTTATGGAGTGAAAGGGGGAAGGACAAATATTCAGACTGTGGCTTAGATGGTCAGTGCCATATGGCCAGTGACTATTTGTGACCCGTCCTTGCCCAAGTAACAGTAATCTTGAAGGCAGGAATGAGGCCTTGTTCATCAACATTGTGTCCTCGGCACCGGCCCTGCACACACTGGGACCTGGGCAGAATCTTGGTTCGGGTGAGTAAAGGAATTCGAGGCTCACAGGTGAGCTTGGTACAGGGCAGTCTCCCGGATGGAGGGCAGGTTCTATGCTTCCTGCTCTGCATGCTTATTCTGTACAGTTATCTCTCCACATCCACGGGTTCCAGAACCTCCCAGAGAAACCACAGTCCACAGATACTTCGGCCTTTTGCACATAATGGCACAGAATTTGCATTCTACCTGCGCATATTCTGTGGTGTATGTTAAAATCACCTCTGGTTCTCTTAGAATGCCTGATACAGTCACATACCATGTTAATTTTTGTTGTACTACATTATTTTTTGGAACAATGATGAAGAAAAATCCCTGTACATGTTCAGTATAGGGGCAGCTACCCTGGGCCTACCTGTATCTGTTTCTCTGGTTGGTTGAAGCTGCAGATGTGTACCCCTCAGATACTGCAGGCTGACTGAGACGGGACACACTCAGAAGATGTGTCAGGGCCATGGGAAGCCAACTGGTGACATAATACTACAATGTATGGTACAGAAAACAAGTGCTGAGCAGGCAGAGGTGGAAGGGATATCTATCTTCCCCTAAGTGTGTATGCCATGGCCACCATGGGAGACCCAGAGCTCAGAGGGGTTTCCAGTGAGGTAAATGGGAGGAGGGTGGCGTTCACCGTATGTAGAGACCAATCATGAGGCAGTGCGAGTGTGTGAATGGGATGGGGGGGCAGCAAGTACAATGAGGCCACAAAACAGTGCAGCGCCTGTAATGTACTAAGTTTATAGTGTCATCTTTATTATTACCACCATAAATTAATAAAACATCTGGCTTTAGAAGTTGTTTTTGTTTTATTTTTATGTATTTAGTACAGGGTCTATAGAGACTGCTGGTGATCCTCCTGTTTTCTGTCTCCCAAGCACTGGGATTACAGGCACACGCCACAAAGCTCAGTCTCAGTCGCACACTCTGGG
Source organism: Myocastor coypus (assembly GCA_004027025.1). Lineage (NCBI taxonomy): Eukaryota > Metazoa > Chordata > Mammalia > Rodentia > Myocastoridae > Myocastor > Myocastor coypus. The sequence continues at coordinate 30,760 of PVJA010019871.1, forward strand.
GTCAGGGCCCGCATGGCAGGCGAAGGATCAAACACCTGACCCCTGTGTCTGCCTAAGCAGGCACTTTAATCTGCTGAGCTCTCTGGACGGCTCTGAAAGTTTATTTCTAAATAAAGTTAGATCTTCTATCTGAAAGAAAACAGAAGCCGTCCTTATTGCTTTTCACTCTGTCATTCGTTTGTTTTTTATTTTTAAAATTAATTCCTATTAATAACTTGCAACCTGTCCTTTCATGCTGCTAAGTGACCATGGCCACATGCCCAGGGTGAGCGGGCACCACAGAGGGCACTTTCAGTCCTGATCTGAAGGCAGCAGTGCTCAGCTTGGGCACAACCAGCAGCATTTGGGGAGGTTCACACCCTGGTCCCTTGAGGCTGCTCCTCCTCTGAATCCTGAAGGCTAATCGCTTTAAGTGTTTGTTTTTTTTTTTTTTTTTCTTATACAGGGTCTTGCTATACAGCTTGGATTCATAGTGATCTTCCTGTCACAGCCTCCTCAGTGCTGGGATGACAGGCATGTGCCACCATGCCCGGTATTGGTAGCCAGCACAGCGCACCTGGGATTCCAGGGCTGGCACAGCATGTGGCACCGGGGATTGAACCTGGACCCTTGTGCTAGCCCTGCCCCCCAAGTTTGCTTTATGAGACCCAGTGCTCTGAAGGAAGCTGGGTCTCCACAAGATTGCGCGTCAAGGATAGCAGGGTTAGTAGCCCCAGGCCGGAAAGCACCCCTGCGTGCTCCTGCCTCCCCCACCCCCAGACCCTCTGCCCCATGTAGTCCCCACCATAGAGGGGTGTGAAGCAGAGCTTGTGACACACAGAAAACGGGAAGGAACAGGAGCCCAGGAGCCCCATTGCAGGCCAGCACAGCATCCTGGGGTAAGAGCAGAGGGTCCGCACAGCCATCTGGATCGGCTGTGAGCCATACCACCCAGCAGGCTGACGCTGCCGTAGTTTTGCTCAAGAATGACCCCTAAACTCTCATGGTGTCCAAGGAGGGGCTTCGAAAGGTGATAGGGTAATGGGGCACTACCGCTGCAAAGGTGGGCGCTGGCGAGGAGTTACGGTCAGTCGCTGGGGCACGACCCAGAGTGCCCCTCTGCCACCCTCGCTTCCTTGTCTCACCCTCCCTTGTCTCTGCTTCCTGGCCTCCGCGGCATGGGCGGCTTGCTTCTACAGTGGAGCCTTCTTCCACGCCTTTGGGTGCTGACCCAGCCACCGGCAGACCGAAACATCGGAAGCTATGGGCCCCGACACATGGCTCCTCCTCTCTGCGGCGCTCCTCCCGCGCCCTCCCTCATGTCCCCCCACACACTTCGGCACTGTGTCACAGCAAAGAGAAAACACAGCTAAGACAGACGCCACCTGCCGGTCGTCCAGCCGGAGAGCGCCGGGCAGCTCGCGGGGCCCTCCTCAGAGCTGTCACCTCCCCAGAAATTGTGGAAAGTAAAACACAGCCGCACTGGTCGTCAAGAGTGGCAGCCCTTTATCGGGCGGCACCTTTCCTGCCTCAGGAATGATTTGCTCCCACAAAGCAAAAAGCATAAAGCTCATCGCGTGTGTTCTCCCTCCAGTGCTTTAAGGAGATCCATAATGCCAGGTTTTATAGGGAGTGGGTGTAAACACATGGTTTAAAGATCTAATCTTCAGCTTGACAAAGTGTCTTTTGAAAAGTAAATTATTGACGGAGAGAAAAGCAGTAAAGAAGCTTTCTGTTTTTTCTCCTCTTTGAGAGCAGAAGAACTAAAGAGTAACTAATACTCAGCTCTCTTCTGAATGGCATGGCTGGGAGGGGAAAATGGACAGAGAAAGGGTAGTCTGCAAAAACCCTGCGGCGGAAGGAGTGACAGCAAAGCTGTGGCGCTCTGAGAGGAAGGGATGGGGCTGGAGTGGGCAGCAGGGAGCTTCTCCGTGAGGGCAGCACACAGCCTGCCGCCATGGCGGGACCCGGAAGCCTGCTTTCTGGTGACCTCTGGTGCCAGGCCCCAAACTGGGCACTGGGGCTCAGCCAAGTCAGACACCATCACAGCAGGGAAGGATGCAGAGTCTGACAGGAGATTTGTGAGCAGGGCTGTAGATCCTGGACCAGAAAGAAGCCCAGTATTGTGGAGATAGGCCGGCTGGTGTGTAGGACAGCAGCTGGGATGGCCCACAAGAAACACCCTGTGGAGCTGAGGATGTGGCCCAGTGGACCAGCTCTTGCTTTCTAGGCACAAGGCCCTGCACCATAAAAAGAGAAAAGGAAGGAAGGAAAAGGAGGGGGGAGAGACAGAGGAGGACAGGAGAGGAGAGAGAGAGAGAGAGAGAGAGAGAGAGAGAGAGAGAGAGAGAGACAGAGACAGAGACAGAGACAGAGAGACAGAGAGAGGAGAAGAGAGAGAGAGAGAAAAGGAAAGAAAATTAATCAATCAGTCAGCCAGTCGTGGTGGGTACAATTGTGCAGGGACACAGGCCTTACAGAGTCACAGGGAGAAACCAAGCTGGAGGTCAGGGACCCTGTTGTGTGCCCAGGGTCGCAGTGACCAGTACTTGTTTTTGTTAGGCTGGGGCTGGCTGAATGTGGACCTCCACTTTTGTCCCGGGGCCTTTCAGGGGGTATCCATGCTGGATCCTAGAGAGACTGTCATGTATCTCCCAGGCCTGTCCCTATCCATCTCAGCTTGGCTCAGGGCTTCAACACTGAGACTGTTATAAAGGCCAAGTTCACAAGCAGACTTTCTGTCTGCTGCGAGGCTGACAAACCCCGCACCTTCACCTGTCCTTTCACATTCCATGGGCCATTGTGTAAGTAGCCCACTGTCCCTGACATCCTCAGCTCTCTGTCTGACCTCATTTCCTCCCCCTCAGTCCCCTCAGTCCTTCCCCTGGTGACACTGCCCCCACACACCTAATCCCCACACAAGCTCAGCCCACCCTGCCCCAGGACCTTTGCACCAACTGACCTTACTGTTTAGAATGCTCTCTCCCCTCCATGGACTCCCCTGAGGGTCACATCTTCAGGTTTGGTGAAGATGCTGTCCAGGTCTCTGGCAAACATCACCTGACAGAGACTTCCCTTGCCCATCTTTAGGGAAGAGGCTCGACCTTCCCCTCATTTATTTCTCTTGTGCAGAGCTTACCACGCCAGAGATTATAGATCTGTGTTTCCTTTCTTGTCCTTGTTGTGTGCTGTGGGTCCAATGCTGATGCCCCTCCAGATCTGGATGCTGAAGTCCTGAGCTGGTACTCACAGGTGTGGCCCCTGGGGAGGAAGAAGGCACAGTGGGCCCATGGAAGAATAGGCAGGAGCCATCTGGCTTCCTCACTGCCACTTGCCGTGTGTGCGAGGACACAGCATGATGCTGCTCAGGTGCAGGATGGGAAAGGTGACCTCGCCAGCTCTCGTCTGACCAGCACCTCCCGCTGTCTTCACAGCCCCCAGAAGTGTGGGGAAAGGGTGCTCACCATTTAAAGTCTCAGCCTACGGCGGTGCTGCCCTCCACTGGCAACACAGGTCTTCCCGAGTTTGGAGCCCCAGTATCCCTCAGGGCTCTTGGCCTGGGCCCGGGCCTCGGTGCAGGCAGGCAGAGTGCCAGGGCAGTGTTTGGAGTAGTCTCCACAACCCTCTTACCCCTCCCGGCCTTCACCTGAGGCTCCCAGAGCCCTTTCAGCCCAGCTTCTGCCTCCCCCAGCTCCTCACGGGTCTGTCCTCTGGGACTAGGGGGAGGGGCCCGACCACCCTGACGTCTACCCAGCCCTTTCCTGGTCTGCCTCGTGTCAGGAGTTGCACACCCCACTTGGCTCTCTGTTACCCACATCTCCTCCGTCTCCCCACACAGGAGCCCTGGTGGGACACGCAGGGCTTCTCTTCACTCCGAGACCCCAGTACTCACACAGAACGTGGCACTTTCGACCTCTCTTGCAGCATGCCACTCTGCTCCTGCCCTGCCTGCCAACTACCACCACCATCACCACTGTCATCTAGTGGCAGAGGCGAGTTCAGCGTGACCTTAGTATCTAGCAGGCAGGGAGCTGTGAGAGCTAAGCTCCTGGGATTTCTGGATCTGGCAGCCTTCGGAGCAAACCCATGATTTCCACCTTAGTGAAAGAAAGCCCATCAAACCAAGAGAGAAATTCCTCATTCATGGTCTTGGAGTTTCCCCCTTCCCTTGGAGAGATACAGGAAAATACATTTCCATTCTATATTAACCGCTTAAAATGTGAGACAAATCCTCCCACCCTAACCTGTTTTTGACGAATGGACTTTGCTGTCCACTGGCACGATTCAGGCCTGACAGTTCTATTTATCCATTCTACTTCTTCAGAGATAGCGGCGAAGAAGTTTTATCTATTATTTGTCCCTCCCCCCATTCCCATTTTCCTAACCAAGCGTGGGCAACATTCGGCTGAAGGATGGATGGTGTTTGAGATGGAAGGGGGCAGAATCAGATAGTTTTCAGGATGAGAGAAAACTGGCTTATTAACAAGGCTTTGTCTGGCTGGAGGTGGGGGGCGGGGCATGGGTGTGGGACAATGGCTAATGATGGATGAAGGGACACCTGGGGTCGACAGGTGTGCATGAGAGATAACGGGGTGGGGGGGAGGGGCGGCCATGCCCCTGCCAGGACAGCCAGGTGCTGCTGAGGGCCGTGCACAGAGGACAGGGTCAGGGCAGCCTCTTGACTCCATGACAGGCCATGGAGAATTCCTCCCCACAAATGTGCCTGCGTTCTGTTCTTCCTTTCCCTGTGTGAAGCGCACGTCCAAGCTGAAGGAAGGAGACACTAACCAGGGAGAGGGAGGCAGGAGGTAGGCAGGGTGGGTTGCTCAGGACCTGGAAAGGGAAGGCAGCTGGGCTTCTTCGGTGTGCCATGAACTTAGGTATGGCAATCACCCCTTCGCCTGTCCAGTCGCCCCATGCTGTCTTGCACTCTCTGATGAGAGCAGCGAGGCTCAGAGGGGCTGAGTCACTGGGTTCAAGGCACATGTCTGGAACTGAAGGCAGGGATCTTAGTCCTGGAAGCCCAGAAGGCCTGCAGACCCTCCCAGCTTCTCCTGTGTCTCCTCCATGAGGGTGGGTGGGTGAGCACTGGGACACGCTTCTGCCACGGGGGAGATGGGACCACAGTGGCACAGCCCCAACCCCTGGACTGAGTCCTTCTCAGCCATGGAGTCTGGGCAAATCACTGTCACTCCCTGTCTGTCTCATCACCTGCCAGAGACAGATACTAAATGCCTACTCTTGCAGGCGCTGAGAGGATTAAGCTGGATTAGGTATGTGAAAGTTCTTTGTAACTAGTAATGCCCTCTGCAAATATTAGTTATTATGCTGTTACATCTTCCTGTAATAACCCAGAGCTTGGGCTGGAAAAGCCCTCCATGTCCTTTATTAAGCTATCCCTTAGGAGCTGAGCTATTTCATAGCTTGTTGTTCTAATACGTCGCAGTGCCATCCCTGGGGTGGGCCTGGGGAATCTTGAGGCCTTCCAGCCCACAGATGGCTCAACACTGAGGAAAGTAACCCCAAAATGAAAGCACCGTGCATGAAACAAGGATTTCACGAAAGCGGTTAAACCACAAAGACCTACCTTGCCCCCTTCCACAGGCTACTGTGAGGGTTGAAGCAGAACGTGGAAGAGGGGCTGATGCCCCTCCTTGCCTCTGCCTCAGCTTGGCAGGCGGCTCACCATGTCCTGGGCCTCAGCGGCTCCTCGGTCCCTGCATACGCTCCTCAGGCTGAGCCCCCCAACGTCCACTGCATCTCATCTCCCTTTCCTTGAAGTTTCCCTGGAGATGTTGAGCCACTCCCAAGTGGTGTCAGCAACGTGGCCCCCAAGTGGGTACCGCAGCCTCTTCCTGATGTTCGCCGTGCTCGCCATGTTTTATTTCACTGCTCTGTGCCATGGCTGACCGCAAGCCAGCAGAGTGGCTTCCCCTTCCCTGCTGTACAGGTTGCTTCCATCTTTGGAGTCACAGTGCATTCCTTGCACGATGCCACCTCCAGGCGGCACCAAGCCATGAAGTTTCTGAGCAGCTGTGAAGCTTCTGCCCTCGGCCCCATGCAGTCCTCTCCATGAATTCACTCATTCCCACAACAGCTATCTCCTGGTGCCTGCTAGGGCTAGGCACGGAGCCTGGGCCTGGAGGCCCATTCGTGCGCTGCCCTGACCTGCGCGGGCTTTATGGTTGAGGAGGAGTAAGAGATAATCAGGAAGAGGTTATAATACAGTCTCTGAAAACACTGGTAAACAGACAGAATGGCATTGCAAACATTTTCAATCTGTGAAAAAATATCTGTGCAGACTCCATGAACACTCTGTGCCAGAATGTATGCTGGGATAACAGCTACAGAGGGAAATGGGAACAGGAAGAATAGCTCTCTAGCCTATGTTATTTGTTTCCATTACTGTGGCAAAGTACCTGAGGTAGTCTAGGTAAAGAAGAGGAAAGTTTTATCTTGCTTCATAGTTTCAGAGGCCTCAGTGCACACACTACTTGAGGCCTATGGTGAGGCAGTGCAGCATGGCAGGGAGTGGGTGATGGAGCAGAGATACTCACCTAATGCTAGCTTGGGAGGAAACGCAGAGGCAGAGGTGAGGGTCCCACAGTCCCCATGGAGGGCACACTGCCAGTAACCTAAGACCCCATTGGTCCCTGCCTCATAAGGATTCCACCACTTGCTACTGTCACCTTGAGGGGCCAAAGCCTTTATCACACGGGGAAACAGGGCAGGTGTGGGTATCTATGTGCAAGGCCCAGTGGTTTCTTCACCTGAGGGCTGGGTGTGCAAGCCCTAGAGGGAGCAGCTCTGCGCCCTCACAGCTCCTGCCCCAGGCAGAAGTGCCTGCAGCAGGCTGGAGTCTCCTGGACAGCTGAGCTCTGCCTGCTTCTTCCAGGCGTCTGCATCATGCCTCACTTGCCATGGTCAGGTCATTCTGAGTAAGGACCTTGGGGTTTTTTTTGGAAGCTTTCTATCACTGGATGACTATGTTCTTTTTTTTTTTTTTTTTTTTTTTTTTTTTTTTTTTTTT
>PVJA010019872.1:0-37729 GCA_004027025.1 Myocastor coypus
CTAAGAAAACAATCACACTTCATCTAGCTCTGTTCATGCTGTTTATTCCTATAGTTACTCTTCATGCATACAATTCACATAGTGCTGTAACAGGTACATATTTTCTTTTTAGAAGAGCTGTTTGGTAACCAAAGAGCCAAGGTGGTGAATAAATTATATGAAATCCCCTGAGAGCCACATAAACTTAGCAGTTGGAAAGAATTAAACACCTCAAAAATACACATTTCATTAAATGATTATATGGCCACAACTCTCTAGAACTTTTAACTAGGAATAATCACACCTACAATAAACTTCAGTGTCTGTGATACTGCCCCTACACAAAACTCTAGAACTCTTTTGTTTGTATTTTTGCTTGTTTCATTGGTATGGGGTGTCTTTACGCAGCTTGGACTTGTAGCTACCCTCTCGTTTTAGCGTCCCCTGGTACTGGGATCACAGGCATGCACCCCCACAGCAAGGGATCCAGGGCCACAAGGCATGTGGTAGCAGACATTGAACTCAGGACCTTGCACTTGCCAAGTAGGTGCTTTTGCCACTGAGCTAACTCCCCAACCCAACTCTAGAACTTTTAAAAACTCATACAAAGTGATACAAAGTTTTTCAAACAAAGTAAGCAAAGTACTGATATGACAAAATATCAAACACTTACATAAAACTACATTTTTGAAGCATTAAAAACTGGACATGTTTTAAAATTCTGTAGTTTGTAGTGATATTTAAAAAGTGATCTTCTAAAAGAAATCATGGATCTTATGGGGGGAAATGAGGAGAAGAACAGTGTATGTCTATGTCATCCTACAGAATTGTAGAATAATCAGTGCTACTTGGTTCCAAAAAGGCTCTATGAGATTTATGCTTTGAACTAAGATGACAAATTTTCCAAGGGGACCTGTTTAATTTTATTTCCAGTGCCACGAGGAGAATAAGTATTTCCTCAACCTCTGGTAGACAGATACACCCATCGTGATCTGGAGGTAGGATCATTTAGAGCAAAAAACACAAAAAAGACCATACTCAAAAGTGAAGTAACTCAGACACACATGTGCAAATGTTGTGTTGTCTCTCTAGTGTAAGAACTGCAAAAATAAATGAGACCTGAAATACTCAGTAGATACTATGGAAAGTAAAGAAACCTCAAAAGAAAGGAACAACTAGAAAAGAAAGAGGGAAGAGAGAAAAAATATATATAGCATTTTTTGTATTTTGGGGAAGAGTCTATAGGGTGTTCAGGGCTCACTATTAGATCAGACTCCTAATGGTCCTCCTGTTTGTAATCACACCAGAGCTGGGATTACAGGCAAGTGCCACCATGCCCAGTCTCAATTGTCATCTCAGTGCACCCCAAGGGTGATGCTGGGGAGCCAGGCCTGGGGATCGAACCCCTGGCCCCGGTGCCTGCTTTCAGGTGCTTTAAACTGATGAGCTATTTGACTGGCCCTGATCACTTCTCTGTCTGTCACACAGACACACAGACACACAGACACACACACACACACACGATAGCTTGAATAATTGTAGTACAGATTTCTACGGTTTATTGTATTGCAAGAAACAGTTAATGCTCCTTTCATTTTATAACTTTGAAAAATTTTATATGCTTGCATTTGGGCATCTGGACAACTAAATTAACACAACTACATGCAATATAACTATTGATGAATTCCTACCATCTTGTTTAGTGAAACTCTGTATCATTTCAGTTTTTTTTGTGTGTGTGTTTTTGTTTTCTTTAAATGATAAAATCCCATAGGATGTATGAAATACACTAGGAACTCTTATACGAAAATTATGTACAGAGCTATAGTTCTGTGCAATTCTGTCCTACAACATATCTGTTAAACATGTTATTGTTGCATATAGATTTTCTCTGTCTATATTTTACTCACCTAGAGCCTGGCAGCTCTCCAATGACTCTGGTAGCATGGCTCCCATTTAAAGAAACACAAGCTTAATAAGAAGCGGTGTGGTTCTGGGGCTGTGGATACCTTTTGTATATAAGATTTGGTAGAACCTAGGTATTGCCTGAGACCACCAGAGATGTGGATCAGTCTTCAGCTAGCAAATCTGAATCCTGCAGTTTGAATATTGGAGGTCATGAAAGTGATCATTTTAACCATTGGGGCTGTGTTACTGGAAGAATGATTCCAAGATGGTGCTATGCGACAGAATGCTATGTGATGTCTTCCTAAGTTACTGAAAGGTTGAAAGCACAGACTTCTAGTTTTATCAAAGATGTGAGAGTTAAATTTTATGGTAATGCGGTAGGAGAATAACACTGGTACAGTTTAAGGCAATGAGGTCTGTGTCTTAAATTCTGTTGTTTCCAGTCTTCATTCAAAAATAAACGCAGGGTCAGTCAAATAGCTCATTGGATTAAAATGCCTGCAAGCAGGCACAGGGGCCAGGTATAATCCCAGGTCTTGGGAGGCTGTAGAAAGACAGATCGCTACAAGTCTGATCTAATAGTGAGACCCTGAACACCCTGTAGCCGTTCTTTAAAATACAACAAAACAAAACAAAACAACCTTCTCAAAAATAAATGCAATCCTTATTTACTTTTTCCAGTTGCTAGGATAAGTGTAAAGGCAGAATTAGTTTCTCTTGTCTCACAACGTTGCTGTTAAAGACAAAAATATAAATAAATGTCTTAATTCTAAAAACATAATTATATTTACTTAGCAGATCTAAAGGATATGTATTGCAGTGACATGAGGGATTGCATGATGCTTTCTTAAGCCTCAATATTCATCATTTTAAGATGTATAAGCAGGATAAAATCACAAAGATTAAAATATAGTATTGCTAACAGGTTCATGATGCCATAATTTTTAGTTCTTGACTATACTTCAGTTAATATTTCATAAGAACTGTTAAATTAATTTCCTTTCACTGAATATGATGTAGGAGATGTACTAATATATAGAACAAAGACCAGAATATATGAATTACCATGGAAATGCTTGCTTTATTTGGATAAAATAATGTTGAACTGTGGAAGAGCCCAGTGATATATTTAGGTGGCAGTTAATCATAATAGCAAAAATAGACTACAATACATTTTTCAGAAATATTAAGAAGATCAACTTAAAATTATTTGGCAATAGACCACAGAAAGATAAGTAAGGGTTGGGGAGATAGCTCCCTGGCACAAGTGCCTGACTGGCAAGTGCAGGGTCATGAATTTGAACCACGATTCCCCCTCAAAAAAGAAAAGAAGCTTCAGAGTAGACATCAAAAAAAAAAATATCAAGACAGCAACAACTATCAACTATTTTTTTAATTTTATTTACTTTTAATTTTTTAATTGCATTTAATAAGAGATAACAATGTGATAGTTTCAAAACATGCTAGTAGTATTTTTCCAGTATTTGGTACAATGCATGTTGTTCTCCTAGTAGTTATACAGAGAAGAGGGTGTAGATGACACAATTTTTCTAATCAATATTGGTACAAAAAATTTCTTCTCATTGAACTAAGATAAAGTAGTTGTATGCATGATCCAATGTTCCATAATCTCAGTGGGTTATTGGCAAAGCAGACAATGATGGAAGCTGTTGATTTAAGCCTTTTACAGCTTAGCATACTGATCTAGCTTTATATTTTATGCCTCATGGTTAAACTTTTCTGCTGGGTGATTAAGGGTAAGTTAAAGCAAGATCTGTATAACAAAACATTTAAGTTTTGTATCTCTCAAGATCAGTCAAATCCCCTCAGGGTTAACTTAAAACCATGTACAGTGCTTTGTAGAGTTAGTCAGTGTCAGCCACCGGGATGAGTCATGGCCATTGCTTGACCAGTTTGCGCTCTGTGAAAATCTGAGAGAATGTTTTTCTCTAGGTGACTTTTCTTAGACGCACTATATATCTTCAATCTCTTTCCTCCGTAGTCCCATAATCTCCTTGGACAGAAAATTTAGGAGACCACTGAGTTATAGTATGTCACAGCACACATTCTGTTATGTCCTGAGTCCTCACTGACTTTGAAATGCTATGGCTAAAATATTAAATATCCTTGTAGCTCTCATTTGTCTCCAATTTTTTGTCTGTAAACTTAGATTCTTAACCCTCTAGAAGAAAAGCTTAGATGTGTGCTGCTTCTAATGTAATTTCAGTTACTGCTATACTCTCTCTCTCAAGTAAATTGTTGGTTTACAAGAAAGCAAAAATGATATTAAGTGAGAGTAAGAGAACAGGAAAAATACCGAAGGAGTGACAGGCTTTAATTTTATATATGCTTAAACTTTTAAATTCCTCTGCAAAAATGTGTAACTGCTTTTATCACATTCTATAGATATTCATTAAAATATCAATGACTGATAGAAAATACCAGTACCAAGTTAAGTCTAAGATGTTTGATGCCAAGAAAGACAGTGATGTTAAGCTCAAGTATCTATGTTATAGACTAATATTATCAATAACTTTATTTATTTATCTATTTATATTATGGCCACCTCTGCCTGCCCTGGGGGTGGGGCTGGCACAACATTTGGTGCCAGGGATTCAACTGCGGTCCCTGCGGTTGTCTAAGCTTGCCTGAGCAGGCACTATAGACTGCTGAGCTATCTTGCCGGCCCTATCAACTAAATTTTGAAGTTGTTGTGGATAAGTACTTGAAATGAGTAAATAGCAACAACACAAAAAGAGTGTATGAATGAACAATAGTCTAGTTGGTCTTCAGAGGAAATAAATGTATGAATATTGCCTTTGGAAATAAAACTAGCATAAAGCATACTTACACGTAAGTGAATGATAAGAGGACACAAGCAGCATGTATTTGCTACTTAGTGTTACCCCTAGTTAACCAACTTTCTTACTTGAAGAATATCCCATCTTAAGAAATACTGAGAGGGTATATCAACACAACTCTCTTCTTAGCATATGAAATGACATGACTGTTCTACGGCAAGAAGTGATCATACTCGAATCCTTAGGTTGTCCTCTGTTAGCCATCATTACCACATTTGTGGCACAAAGCCTAAAAGCTGTACAGGGAAGCCTCTCACTACTGCATTCCATTTACTTACTTTCTTGAGAAAGGGACAGACAGTCTGTTGTGGCTCTGGACAAATGCTTAAGATCTGCCCATTTTCTATATGAGTTAAACAGATTCGGATGGATTCCAGGGACTTTGGAATTCAATAAACTTCTGCAGCTTCTATGGAGTACTGTATTGTAAACAATAATGACAGATATAAAAAGTAAGCAGAGGAAGCTGATGGTGGACTAAGATCTCTACGGACCACTGCACTGTTCACAAATGAAAATATCTCATGGGAAAGACAGCAACACAGAGTCAGTTGAAGATGCTTTTGTTGTCATTTTCTATGTTTTAGTTCATATATTCACAAGGGCTCTCAATATCAAAACTTTTCAGATCAATTTCTTGGTGCTGAATGGTTTATGTCTACATAAATAAATATGTATATATATATATATATACACATTATATATACATATATACATATACATATATATGCACACATATATGAACACATACATAGTTCATGGATGGCCAGGACCATACAATTAAGAATGCTGTGCTTGTCTTAGAATATGTAGAGACGACATTGACAATGAATGTAGCAATACAAGCTGTTTTCATTTTTCATAATTCTCTTTAAACAATTGCTATTTTTTCTCTTTAGAACAGATCTAGATTCTGTATCATTTTAGGTCTTTATACTAACATTCAGAAAAGCTTTTCTTAGAAGTGAGGCTACAAGGAAATAAATGTCAACATAGTCTCTCTCCTTGTGGAAAACTGACAACAGTGCACCAATTAATATTTACCATCATAATTCATGTTAGACCATTGTCCTTTCACTTGCTCATTAGATTCAACATTTCTCCCTAAAAATTAAAACTTGATAAGACATTAAGAAGGACTCCAGTTCATCTTTGAATTTTATTTGAAATATTTTCTTCTGTGAACTACCTCACTGTCTTGGAAACTTCCTTGAGAATTGCCATGCAATCATGATGGAAAGCATTAATCAAAAATGGTTTGTGATTTTACCTGCCTGATGTCACCATCATTTGCCTGCTATTAAATATTAAGTTTTGGCTTGGAAATGCTATGGTGCTTCTTAATGATGTTGCATTCTTTATCCATAAGAGTCTATTAAATCTTATTTATGGGAGGGAAGCCCTCCTGCTCACATATTTCTACTGAGATAATAATACAATTTGGCAGGTAATTCAATGAGAAAAAAAATAAAATCCCAAGTGTTGATATTAAGAAATTAATTTGAATTTTGTTTATAGTTGTTCTCATTACCATAAATTAGACAAATAAAACTTTGCCTTAGCTTTTTTTTTTTTTTTTTTTTTTTTTTTTTTTTTTTTTTTTTTTTTTTTTTTTTTTTTTTTTTTTTTTTTTTTTTTGTTGTTGTTGTTGTTGTTGTTGTTTTCATTACTGAGACAAAATATCCAATACTCAAAGTTACAGGGGGAATAGGTTATTTTAGGTCACAGTTTTTTAGAGGTTTCCATCCATAGTGGCCTGGCTCTGACACAGAGGGACAATGCGAAAAAGAAGTGGCCCAATGCAGAGCAGGCAAGAGGCACGGAAACATCTGCAGCCTGCTGCTCCTTTTGTCCCATCCAGGCGACAAGTCTCTTGGGTGGTGCCACCCACGTTTAGCCAGAGTTTCTGTTTTCAGTCAGTTCATTCACTCACACCCAGAAATTGGCTACCAATCAACAGACTAAGTTAGTACCACACAGCCTGGATCTAGCAAGCTTCTAAAAGCCCAATCTGTGATTGCATGGGGCTTTAGTGAGATATATAGATACAACGCATAACACATGTATCTTAAACAGAACGTAGGCTAATTTATGAAGCAGAAATCCTCTTCTGCTTCAAGGACCCAACTTTGCCTCTTTGGTGGTCCTCTACCGTAAGGAAGGTATCCAGGTAAACACAGAGATGTGGTCACTCAGTGTCTGTTCACCTTGTCAATTAGGTCCTAATTAGTGTAGCCTAACTAGCATTTCAAGAAATGGAGTGTAATGAATGGGGCCAAGGGACAGCTGTAATCTGTTGCTGAAAATCCCGGATGGCTGGAACTCCAGGTGATAGATAGCAGCTTTACCTGAGGGCTGTCTGGTTGTTGCTTTCTCCCTCACTTGGAATGCTAATGGTTGACCCCTGTGTGGAACTGATGATAGGGAAAGGGTGGAAGTCAACAGAGATCTTGGTCATATTTGTGACTACGCATACGGTCCTCCTTTGCTAAGATGATTGTGTACAAGATCAGGCTCACTAGCCCAAAATAAAGCTGCATGGCTTTGGAGGACCTGGGCTCACTAACGGGTCTATCTCAGTGAGTCCTTTGAACTAACTTCATTAGGTCTTCTCATCATTGCTTTCATTACCAACATATAACATACAACAATAAGCAAAGTTGAGAATCCATGCTGTAAAGCTTCCATTTCAGTAATGCACATTCAGCCCCCTGCTCCTCAACAAAGTCTACAAAAGCCTTTGCTGAACAGTAGTTTCTTCCAAAAATGGTGCTGAGCATCTCAAAATGTATAAATAGGCTTCATTAATCAAAAAATGTTCCTTTTTAAAATCTATATAAAATAATAGAAGAACCACTTCAAATTATGTTGTCAGTAGTTCCTCTGGGTTCCAAGTGCATAAGTATAATGTGAATAAACAACCATATTAATCAACTCTGGATATGTAGAAATATACAGCTGGGTGTCTGTGTCCTGTCCCTCAAATGTCTCTATGAAATCTGGATCTCCATTTGAAGAGAAATGAAAATCTTCAATTTTTAAAGATGATCCTGAAATTCTATTATATGTTAGTATTACCAGTTTCATGGCATTCTCAGAAGAATTTACCTTCACAGAGAGTTTCAAATATAAGTCACTTAAACTGAAGTTATGATTCCAGTAAAAAAAAAAAAAAAATTACTTTTGAATTCTTTTTTTTTTGAAAAGTAGTTTACAAAACAGTTTTGTTTTCCTTTAAGTTCAATGTCATTCAAATTTTAGTTCCTAGCAAAATCTTTACAGAAATTTTACAAGTAATTGAACATTATCTTGCAACTCACCTCCTCAGCTTCTCATAGTCAATACTGTTACTAAAATGTCTCGATCTAGTAAGAAATCTATTGATTTGTTAACACTTGAGTTTTCCACTCAAAACTGTTTCAAACTTACAAAGAAAGAAAAGATCATAATCAAGGTTCCAAAGACAAAGCACGTGCAGAAATTCTAGATTTTCTTTGCTAGTGATTATGAAACTTGTAGTCGGGTTATGGATTATACTGAAAACTACAAAAAATAAATAAATAAATAAATAAATAAAAAGAAAACTATGGGCTGAAATGTAGATAGATGAGGGCTTTCTTCATTACAGTTGAGAAATGAGTATCAGGTCTTAAAATGTATAAATTTCAAACCAGCCTACATTTTGTCTTAGCACTGGGACTTGAACTCAGGACCTCACCCATGCCAGGCAGCAGCAGTGCCGCTGAGCTATGTGCCTTTTCCCCAGCAAATATTCCAAAAAATTAATACTGTAGAAATGATCATGCGTACCATCAAAGATCCTTATCAAAATGGATACTATAAACATTTGCATTGTTATAATATTTTAATGTAAATTTTCATGTACAGGGCCATGTGAAATAAACTATAGGCTGATGATGTTATAAAATATTTTAAGTCATTTCAAAAAAGAGTGGCTGTAGGTTAAGATAAAAACTATGTTAACACAGAGACATCTCTTTCAGTCAATATAACGGAAATAAAAAAGAAAATTATAATTCAGAGAAAATAGAAATCAATTTAGATTTTGAATATGTATACATAGACAGTATATAGGTGGATAAATAAGATGTATAAATACAGATAAATTTATTCACTAGTAAACTTACAGGACAAATAGTAGGATTGCAAAAAAAGTCTTCCCTTCTTAACCTCTCACTATTCACGTGCTGTTTTTACAAAACCATCCTGCTTTCTTCACAATTTTTTAATTAAGAATACTTCATTTAAGAACTCTGATGCCTTAATATTTTCCTTAAAAACTAATTTGTCATTTATTGCTAAGGAAAGCTATATATGCAGTTATGGAAAATAAAGCATTATTAAAAATGGCTGCAGAAGCCGGGCATGGTGGCTCACGCCTGTAATCCCAGCACTCGGGAGGCTGAGGCAGGAGGATTGGTGCAAGTTCAAGACCAGCCTGGGCTACAAAAGTGAGCTCAAGACCAACCTGAACTGCACAGCGAGACCCTGTCTAAATACAATACAATACAATACAATACAATACAATACAATACAATACAATACAATACAATACAATACAATGCAATAAAAATGGCTGCAGAGTTAGAACACATTCCTTTCTTGGTCTGAAATTCCAGAAATGTATAATTGCAATTAGATATCCAAACTGAATAGGATTCCTGCAGAAATTATTTCAGGAACACTTCTTGCAGAAAATCATCTCTCTGTAGCTTCTCCTGTGGGGACTTTACCCTCAGAAACCGTTGTGCTGCATGGGCTGCTGCGGCCCTGGCTGCAGACTTGCATTTATTTGTTGTCCAGTTCATTATGAAGTAAAGCTGTGGAACCTGAACTTCTTCATTTTGTGTGGCAGATATTTAAATCCCAGCGATTGAATGATTTTCTTACCGATTGAAAAAGGAAGCTTGATGATAACAGAGGATAAAATTATTATAGGTGGATGAAGGGCTGTTGCGATTTAGCATTGCTTTGGAACATCGTGAAACAGTGACTGCTGAACAGACATGTCCATTACAAATTCTAATCTGGGGCTTTCTGCTCATGGAAAAAGCTATCTATGAGCCTGAATCCATCCCTGTTGGGAACCCCATCTGTGGTCACTTAGTCAAAATTATACAGTAGCAATTTGAATTAAGCAAAACCTGTGGCTTTCCTTCTTATTGTGATTTTTCAGTGGTACAAAAATCTCATTTTTAAATACTTTAAGCTATACACAGCTTGAGAAATATCTGAAATTTCTAAATACTGTAATTTTATTATGCCACGGAAAGTAAACTATGTTAAAACAAATGATATTAAAGAGACCTGCTTAATTTAAGATGCTGTCAAGGCAAGGAGACCTTTTTTTTTTTTTTTTTTTTTTTTTTTTTGTATTTGTAGGGATGATGGGTTAGTTACAGGGTGTTCAGGGTCTCACTATTAGATTGGACTCATAGTGATCTGCCTGTTTGCAGCCTCCCAAGAGCTTGGATTACTCGTGTGCGCCAGCATGCCCAGTCTCAACTGTCATGTCAGCATGCCCCCAGGCAGAACCAGCACAGCAGGCACAGGGACCTAACCCCTGGCATCTGCGCCTGCTCGCAGGGAGACCATTTGTTTTAGATATTAACTTCCACCAAACTTCACCAAAGAGCGTTAATATTTACAAACTCTTCGATCATTTTCCAGGGCTGCTAATGGTCCTAAGTGACTCAAGCTTGTTATTTGAATCAAGCTATGGGCAGAACGTAATCCTTTCTAAACTGTTCATGGGTTTTGATTACATCGAATGTAACACAGGAGAACATTAATAGTTTTTGAGTGCGTTTATTTTCATAAATAGGAATTTAAGTTTAGATGGTCTTAAAAAATGAACATAGCTTCTTTTTGTTAAGTGAAATTCAACACACAAATATGTATTTCCAAAATCATGTGTTAATTAAGATCTACAGTTTACAGAATAATGGTGACAAAGTTTTGTCACTAGCTTAAGTCAAAACCAAATACTTCAAACTTACATCTGTTCTTCTCAAGGGCAAAAATGTAAAATAAATTATATTAATTTTTTAGAAGATCATAGCTTTACCTCATTTACTTCTTCCACTAAATGAAATTAGTAAAAAATTGAATGAAATCACCTTTACATTTATAGAAAAATAGGCATTCCTGTGACTTCAGTACCTGTTTTTCACCATGTATTTAAATAGTGCCCTTTGCTCCCATTTTCTAGCACCCTCTTTATTAATATCCTAGGACTGTGATCACAAATTTCCATAAACTGGGTGCTCATGCAGTAGATGGGAACGATTCTGTTATTCCCTAGAATAGTAGCTGGAATTCTAAAATCAATGTGTTTGAAAACTAAGAAGAAAAAGTTATTTGTGTGTGTGTGTGTGTGTGTGTGTGTGTGTGTGAGTGTGTAACCATTTTCATAAGAAAAACATAAGTTAGTTCTCTTTACAAGGATATGGCTACTACCCTAGAATAGTACACATGGCCTCAGTTTCATTTCTTTTTCCCTTTGAAAATGCAGTTGAATTTTCGTGGTCCCATTGCTTGTGGTAGCCCTGTAGTCTTGTGTCAGATTAGTGAACTTTTGTTGTCATTTATTTTTAGTGTCATCATTTCATACAAATAATGAAGAGTTCTTGAGGCATCACTCAATACAAGCTCTACACTGAACACTTTTACACTACCTCATTCAACCACAAAGGCCAAAGTAATTTCAATAGTTACATTATTTTCTCTATTGTATATTAAAAAAGAAATCTGAAAAACATTGCTCATTGCCACATAGCCAGCAAACAATGGAGTGAAGGTTTTAATTCAGTGACTCCAGCAAATAAGTTCTTCAGGGTCAGGTGTTCCTCAGCCAGAAGGAGACATGAAGTAGATGCCCATTTCTACTTCTTAACTCTGGTAAAATTTTCCTCTTCACGTGACTACAAATTCCATGCCTTATGAAATTTGACTGTATGACTAAATGATCTCAGTTTTTTCTTTGTTATCCTCCGAGGCTCCTTTTAGGGATCTCCTGATGCTCCCCGCCCAACTTCCTGATTGTTTTGATCTTCCCTTTTTCAGAGCCCTGATCCCTCTCTACTCAGGATCCTCTGGCAGTCACGCTGTGACATGTGCCTCATTTCAGGACACTGTTTTATTTCTCCAGTTAGGTACTTTTTGGGAATGGTATGTAATGATACTGTGGTTGTGTTTGTTCCTCAAAGCTTAGTCAAACATTAGGGAGTGATTCCCTTGGCTTTTTGAGAAGCTGAAATAGTTTCTGCTTTTTCAACAAAGCTTGTACAGTAGCTCAAGCAGATTTACATGATTAGTGAATCCACCCACTTTGGTTGCTGAAGCCTCTTGCGTGACTTTCCTGCATATGCAGGAACTACATTCATCTCTCATATAAAAAATACATTGTATTAAGTTAACCTAGGAATAAGAAGTACAAGAATGTTACATTCTGGGCTTTATATTATGTGATATGATTTCCAGTCAGACCATTTGATTAAATTCAATTGGGTGGCTTTTGAAAATTACCTACTCTGTCTGCATTTCAGTTAATTTGTATATTCTTATAACAGGTGTGTAGTGCTGACGTGGTACATTTTACATAGTAACTATTACATACCTTTTAAAGAATGATATAGTAATAATAGTAAAATTTAATCATTTTCCCTAGGTCAAGTTTAAACACTTGACTTGAAGTCAGGAAATATTAACTCACAAGCAGCACCATGTAAAATAGTTGCTAGTATTACTGACATGCAAGGTGAATTTTATTATTAGCGTTATTCATTATTGATTTCCATATACTGAGTGAGAAATTCAAATTTTGGTACAAGTGTGATGAGTCCGTTTGTATCAACCTGAATTTTCAGTCACCAGGTGCGTAGTACGGATTTTGTTATTTCTTTATTTGGAGATTATTCATATAAAAAAGTTGGATGAGGCACAGAGAGCACGGGCCACTTTTGAGAATCACCTAAAAGAACAAGGGGCTTGAAGATGCTGTGCAAACGTGACACCAGTTAGGGAGGGTGTCCTGCCGTCCCACCATCAATTGACTTCACATCGCTGGCTCTGTTTTCCTGAAGAGCCAATGCAA
The DNA here is from genome assembly GCA_004027025.1 of Myocastor coypus. NCBI lineage: Eukaryota > Metazoa > Chordata > Mammalia > Rodentia > Myocastoridae > Myocastor > Myocastor coypus. The sequence continues at coordinate 12,865 of PVJA010019872.1, forward strand.
GCAGAAAGCTTTCACTGTCTTCAAAAGGCAGCTTTGTGCTTGGATGGGCTCAGTGGGAAGAAGATGAGATGCTGACCCTGGTTTCTGCACTTTTCCCTGATGCATTTGTTCAGCAGATGCTGTGTAGAGATGCAAGAGCACTCTGCAGTGCTTAATATGCTTGTGTAGTCAGCTTAAGGAACACCAGTTATGATATAAATTTTAGAATTCCTTGCTTGCGATCATATTGAGACATCCTGAAGTTACGCATTATGTTTGGCTTCTGGAATACACTAATAATAGACTAAGTTACATATCTCTTCAGAGACTTGGGAAACTCCTACATAAAACCTATTTTCAGCAATTTTGAAGAAATGATCGTCAGTCTAATGCACCTTCCAAGAATTCATATAGTATTTTCATTTCACTCTGGAATATACTACAGAGTTTTGAGTATTTTCAATCTCCTTACTCAATTCTTTCTTGGTTTAAGCACCAAAAAGGAAAAAATAACTATGGCAGTTAGGTAAATTCTTGTCATAAGATATAGTTAAGTTCAGTTCTGTACAATAAAATATTTGAATCAAGTGATCCCGGGAAATAATCCTTCCCTAGAACTTTCCTTGGGGTGTATGTATTAGAACTAAGTTTCGCTTTATTCTTTTGTCCTAGAATGATTTAGCTATAATTCATGTTTGATTACAAAAGAGAACAAGATGCAATAAATCATATAAATTTTCAGTGGATTGTGTGTAACTCATTAGGTCTAAATGTCCTAAGTAATACTAAGCACATTCTGTGAGCTAGCAGAGTTGCTGTTTGCCATAACAACATACTACAAGAAGGACGAATTTTATTTTTAATAGCATGCTCTCATCATTGATATGCTTTTAGCATTCTTTCATTCTTTATGTGCTGCTTCTATAGAAAGGAGTTAATAATATCCTACTTGAAAACCACTGAACTGTATTTTGAAGAAATTTTAATCTAAGTTGCTCTAAGCAATAGCTTTGTCCCTGAGGTTGTATTAAATAACATCTCAAGGTCTCCCTTCCTTTGAGTTCTATGAATTACTAAAGACCACTCTCCATTTTTCAAATCTGACTGAAATATATACTTTTTGTTCAGCATAGTTATTAAAGGCAATTCCATTTTTACAAGAAGCAAAGAAAGTTATACATAGACACACACGTTCAAGAGTCCCTTATGAAATGTGAGCCTTATTTTGGATTTTCATGTGGAATCCAATATATGGTAACTCAGAACTCTGTTTTCAAGGATGAAGAAAATATATCTTTTTATGTAAAGTCAGTGGTAGTAAATTAGTGGAATTTCGTGCACAAAATGCAAAGATAGTTGAACATTTCCCGCTTATAATATGAACACACATACAACATGTTTGTGATCTGTGTCAGGGAAAATTGGCAAATTGCCTTAAAAATACACCTATCTTCTAAGAAACAAACTATAGGATGTTCAATAAAATTTTAAAATGATAAAATCATAATATGCAGACTGTACTACTAGAGATATTCTGAATAAAAATTATTCATGTAGTAATAAAATTATTCAGTCATTCAAAAATGTTTATTTTCCTCATTCGCTCTTTCATGATAGTCACTGTGCTAAATAGTTCATAATTTAAAATTCCAAATACGAATGCATCCCCCGAGATTGTCACCAGCCAAATCTGTGGTAGAACTTGTATCCCTACTGTTAGCCATTACAGGAGGGAGGCACTTTCCTGCATGAGGGTTACTGGGGATCTCTTTCTAGGGGCTCCCTACTTAAACACGATTCAGATCTACCTTTCTTTCCTCCTCTTCTGGAGTTAGATTCCAGATTCCTCTCAAACAAAGAATTAAATGAAATAATCAAAAATTGAAGTTTATTTGAAACAGTAAAAATGAAGAGAGATGTTTGTTCTGCAGAACAAGCTTGGACCATTTGCTAAAAAAGGAACAAAAGCAAGATAAAAGTACGTGCTGGAGAATAAAAGGCAAGCTAGTGTGAGGAAAGCCAAGACAGGCAGCTTTTCTTGGTATCTGGGTCCTTTATCTGCCCAAAGCTTGAGCAATCCCTCAGGAACTTCCCCACATGCATGCTGGGAAGCAGTACTGGGTTTCCAGGCCTCAGGCTGGAGTCACACATAGGTCTCCCATTGCAGTTTTCAGGAGAAGAAGCTGAACAAGGGGTCACACACCTATAATCCTAAGACTGGTAAGCTTGAGACAGGAGGAGGATTATCGGGAGCTTGAGGCTAGGCAGTGAGTTCAAGGCTAGCCTGTATTGCGCAGGAAAATCATGTCTCAAGAAATTACATGTGTGTGTGTGTGTGTGTGTGTGTGTGTCTGTGTGTTTGTGTGTAGCCAGCAAGATAGCTTGGTAGGTTAAACATTTGCTTAGGCAAGCACAGGAGCCAGGGTTCGATTTCTGGCACCACATGCCATACGCAGCTTTACCTCCTCACCCCCCTGAGCCAGCGATTGGGTCCAGGTGTGGTGGTGCATGCCTGTAATCCTAACACGAAGTAAGCAGAAAACAGGAGGATCACTATAAGTCTAAATTGCATAGTGAGACATCCTGCACACACAAACAGAAAAACAACTAAAATATGAAATATATATATATATATATATATATATATACATATATATATATACGTATATATATGTGTGTGTGTGCATGTGTAAACTACACACATGAGTATAAATACCATATTGCATCTTTCACTTGAATGGGCAAGGCAGAAACAGATACAGTAATGAAGATTAGACAGAAGAGGACAAGAGCATAGATTCCTTGCAATAGGAAAGGGGTCTTGGGGAACAAGGGTGAGGGGTGAGAAGATGGGAAGTGGAAGACTTGGAACAACTACTATGAAGACAACAGCATGCAGTGTATTAATAAAATACAAATAAAAAAGAAGGGACACATTCAGGAACCAAACAACCTCAATGAATATAAGTATTATACACCACAGATGTCAGCTACATTTTATACCAACAAGAACGGAAACCAGAAAGAGAAATTAGAGGGCGTGGAAGAGCGAAGACGGCAGAGAGAAGGGAGAGCAAGCAGAAGTAAACCTTCTCCCATATATGCACTCACTGCCCCAGATGTTTGTAAAGAGCAGGTATTGCTGATATGTATGAATTAAAAAATGAAAGAGAAAGAAACACCCCTTAGAGTACGAAGAAATAAAAAACAAAACAAAGGGACAATGGTTAAATGCTAAGTTGCTTTGGTTACTTACCATTTCTGCTAAGGGTCCTCAGAGAAAGTTAGAAGGAATCAGACCCAATCAGCAGATTACTCTGCCTTGCTCACTGTAGGTGACATACTGTGAAACTTTCCTCCTTATAGAGCTGCTCTTGCTCTGGAATAAGCCCACCTTCTGCAGGATGATGGGTCTGCTCTACAGGAAGGTGGGTAAATTATCCAGATAAATCCCTCCTGCTTTCTTTCTTTGGAGAGAACAGTTGCTCAGCAAATTAACTCCAATTATTTCTCAGCAAGTAGAAACACTCTCCCTAATCTTTCCATGCCTACTTCCCTCTCATTTCTCTTCTTTTTACTGAGAAGGTGATTTTTTTTGTTTCAAAGAGAAAAAGACAACAAAAGAAGTGATACAGAGTTGCACAATAAAATAATAGGGGATTAATAATGATTAATAGAGCCGGGCCTGGTGGAGTACACCTGTAATCCCAGCACTCGGAAGGCTGAGGCAGGAGGATCAGTATGAGGGAGACCAGCCTGGACTCCAAAAGTGAGCTCAAGGCCATCTGTCTCAAAAACAAAAATAATAAATAAATAAATAAAGTAAAATATAAAACAATAAATGATTAATTCATGTCTTATAATTTTCAAAGGGGTTGTTCAGACTACAATATGCAAGTCTTCTATAATTGACTTGCTTTTTCTTTTTTATTATTTTTATTTTAAAGACTAAAAAAAATAGCAGAAACAAAGAAAAAACAGCAACAAGAGTACATATAGTACAGAATTTCAAAACCGGAAAAATTTAACCATGGTTATATTACATATTTTCTTTTTTTTTTTTTTTTTTTTGTCTTTTTGAGACAGGGTCTCGCTATGCAATTGAGGCTGGTCCTGAGCTCACTTTTGTAGCCCAGGCTGGTCTCGAACTCGCACCAATCCTCCTGCCTCAGCCTCCCGAGTGCTGGGATTACAGGTGTGAGCCACCACGCCCGGCTTCCATATTTTCATCATTGGATCAGTTTAGAGTAATAGATATAGGCATATAGAATTGATCAAACAATTAAACATTAACACTTTCAATAAATATTAATTTGTTTGAACAATTGATACCCTGCATATTTGTCCTCACAATAGTAACACAGAGCCCAGCGTCTCCATCAACCAGCGAGGAATCAGTGTGGGTCCTAGTGGGACAGTGGGGATTATAGGGGGAAAATGGGTCAAGGGACACAAGAAATGAAGACAAGACAGTATTCTGATCAAGTCTCCTTTATTCAAAAAGGCCCTCAGGAATATATACAGGTTTCTGGAATGACGTAATTTTCTCCTGCGACATCACCATGTATCCTAGGCAACAGTGGCGCCCTGGATACATGTCACAGCTATTCAAGGCAATGTTGGCGACTCAGAAACACGTCAGAAGATATCCAAGGGGACAGGGGAGGGACTTAAGAGCACGTGATTTATGGGAAAATAGCAAGTGGTAGGAAAATAGAATCAGAACTAGAGGCTATCGGGAGATGAGGCTGTCGCGAGATGATGATGTAATTACAAAATGGGCGCCAACAGTTTGAGCTCTCACAGCACAGTGTGTTGGCATGACACACCTTCCAATTGATACTGGTAAAGAAAGAAAGAAAAAAAATTCTTCTCTTTGAACTAAAAGGAAGCAGATGCATACACAGTCCAATGTTCCACAATTGCAGTGGGCCACCAGTGAAACTGGCAACTTTGGAGGCTATTGATCCAAGCCTCCTACAGCTCATCACACTAATCTAGCTCTGCGATTCATGCCTCATAATTAAGCTTTTCCGCTGGGTAATCAAGAGAAAGTTGATCAAGCAATGGCCGTGACTCGGCCCAAAGGCTGACACTGACAACAGTCCTACAAAGCACTGTACATGGTTCCAAAGTTAATCCTGAGGGGATTTGACCTTGGAAGATACAAAAGGTGAATGTTTGAATGTTTTGTTATACAGGTCTTGCTTTAACTTGACTTGCTTTTTCTTATGTTTGATAAGACTTAAAAATTGGCATAAAGATTTCCACTAGGCTCCTTAAAGCCTTACTTTTTTTTTTTTTGCACATATATAATCCATATACTTTTATTGTAAGCAGCACTACAGTTTTGTTTGTATTTATAGCCATCTTTTAGTAGAACTGATTTTTTTCCCCCTTACTCAGACATGCAATTGTTCTTTCTGGACTTTATACAGAACATCTTGGCTCTTCTTCATTAGCGTGGATTGAAACATGAATTTATTCTTACTGCAAACAAAACTCTACTCATAATTCTAGATGCTTCGAACACTTAGCCTCCATTTATCACTGTGCCGTTCTTTTCTTACATCATTAGCATGCATTTTACATGCGTTACACATACCATGACACTCTATCAGTTAAACTTTCCATGTTCATATAGTTTCTTTCTCTGAGATTGCCTCTTCCATAAGTCACCTCCCTATTTGCCTTTAAGGTTGAGCAATGTTTTCACTGAGTATCGAATTCTAAGTCATAATTTCCTTCTAGGTTTTCCCCAGCCTCCCAAATTTGTAAGTTGCCTTTCCTCTTCCTGGATTATTTTGTCTTTGATGTTATTCTGATTCTCTGTTCTCTCCACTAGGGCATTTATATATTTTCCTTTCATCCTTAGGTTCAATCAGATTGTTTTTGGGTTGTCCAGATATCATTTTGATTATATGTACTCTGCAAGATACCTGCCATAGTAATTATATCTATGCAGAGATATTTTTCACCAAGTTTGGATAATACCTTAATGTATTACTTGAAAAACTATACACTCTTAACTTTTTCTGAAATTCAATTATCATTTATTTTGTATATTATTATTGTATTCCATATAGCTCTCTCCGTACTGAGCAAAAAAGAGGGTTTTTTTTTTCTGACTTTCAGTTTGAAAGTTTCAGTTTATTAATTTTAATTTTGTGTTTAATATCTTAAACCTAATTATTGAAAAAAGTTTTTTATACAGTTTACTGTATGCATATGTATTTAGTATGGGGCTGCAGGATCTCGCTGCACAAATCAGACTCAGTGATCCTCCTGTTTTCAGCCTCATAAACTCTGGGATTATAGGTATGCACCACCACACCCAGTCTCAGTCACCATCTCAGCACACCCCAGGGGCAGAGTTGGCATAGCATGCTGAGGATTGAACCCCATTGCCTGCATCTGCCTATGCAATCACCTTTCTATTGTAATTTACAAAAACATGGGATATTTATCAAAGTTAATAAGTATTGCTTTCACTGTATTAGCTAATGGCACAATCCAGTCAGCTTCAAAGTGATTTTCCGTTAATGTCATTTATTCTGTTCCATGGTGCCTTCTAAAATATAATATTTCATGTTGTCTCCTAGCAGAAAAATAGAACAACTTTCACAGCATCATGTTGGCATTGGTAAACTCATTATAATTTTGAAGGGTGCTGTTAAAATAAATCAGTTGAAATGACATCTGCAAGGATTCCCGACAAAAAAATGTTTGTATTTCCTGTCTTTATTTTATGAGTTTTAAGTGAGCTATTATACACAACAGAAGTAGAATAGAAAAAAATTCCTAGAGCCTGTGTTAAAACTAACACATTTATCATGGGAGGTGCTACTTGGAGGTTATATAAATATTTTGTCTTGATTTATAATTTTGCCTCAGAATTTTAGCATTTGTATATAAAATCAGGTTAACTCGGTTACTATTAAGGTCTGATCCCATTTGAGTCATATTTATTTCACTTAAGCTGACAGCCTTAAGTTGCATCTTACTCACATGTGTAAACACTACATTGTCTCCCTAGTATGAGGAAGTAAACAGTAAATAAAGATGAGAATACAGTAGGTATTTTGAGAGGCCAGCAAGATAGCTCAGCAGACTAACGCACCTGCTTAGACAAACTTAAGGACAGGGACTAGGGTTCCATCCCTGACACTACATGCCACCGTACCCCCAGGGTGGGCTGAGCCAGCCACAGAGTCTGAGCATCGTGGCATGTGTCTGTAAGCTCTGCACTGGGGATGCAGATAGCAGGAGGATCACTGTGAGTCCAGGCTGTGTAGCGAGATTCTGAAATAACGAAATGCATTAAAAGAAATGTAAAAAGAAAGGTATTGTGAAATGGAAAGACAGTTTTATCAAAAGCAAAGGAAAAAAAAGCAAAAGAAAAACAGAGTGGGAGAAGAGAGAGAAGAAAGAAGGAAAAGCAAATAAGTACAAGATAAACAATGGAGCCAAGCTTTGTAAATAGGGAGCGGAAAGTAGGGATGTGAGAGAAAAGCAGAGCCAAAATGTTGTGCATAGCTACCAATTCCTTGGGATGAACTTGATCATGTGTATATCAAAATGTACCTATAAGCTCAGTTAAATAAAAGCGGTCTGATCCCTTGTTATTTGGCATTTCTGTTGGCAGTTGTATGGGAAAAAGGAACTTTACGACATGTAAAATACATACATGTTATAGACAACAGACTTAAATATATGAACAATATGAACCCTCTTAAAATAACAGCACACTTTTGCTGATTTTTGTAAGTAAAAAATGTGGTAAGGCAAAAACAGTGAAATGGAAATTAATAAATTCAACTTTCCAAAACTTAAAAGCTTTTCTTCCATTGGCAAATACTTTTTAATGCATGACAGCTAACTCCTCAGGCTAGGAATGATTGTTTGCCAGAATGAATGTTATTTAAAAAAAATATTTGAAATGTTTAAAATAACTCTGTCTTTATATATGATACAAATATGCAACTTTAAGGATAGCAAGTGCTACACACGTTGCCTGTATACAAAACGTGATTAAGAAATGTGTTGTATGTGGAGGGGCGACGGTGATACACAGATATTTATATGTGTAATAATATATAGTTTACACATGACATAAATGAAAATACCACTCATCTACATCAAATTAAGCTAGTTTTTCTACATTTCTTCATCCATTTTATTAGTGTATATTGCTTAAACTTATTAATGAGTTTCGTTTTGGCAGATATTCACACAATAGATTTTAATCATTCTCTCCCACAACTCTCAATCTGTCTCTGACTTTATGGGTTAATTGAGGCGGTGAGAGTTTAGTATATATTTCACAATTTGTTTATATGCTTTTAAAAATGTAAAGATTCATTATTTTAATCTCTCTCACCATATATATATATATATATATATATATATATATATTATGTGCAATAAAACTAAAGTTAAAAAGTGCAATAAAATATGTTGTTGAAGATCTGTGGGTTTAGATAATAATTTTCATACATTGTTTCTATGAAATACAAAATAAAAGAAGTGTCCTAAAATTGACAGTTTTGTAAAGTAATTCATGTATGAATCTATAACCCATAATTAGTGCTCATCTAAAGAAATGAAACTACAGGGTCACATTAAATGTGAGGTTGTCAATTTATAACAATATTTTACATGATAATGACAAATTAAACCAAACCTAATAAGTGATAGCTTTCCTTTAATTGGTATATTTTTTCTACTATGTAATCATATTTTTTTCATTATGTTTCAAAAGCTTTGCTTTTATTCTATTTTTGCTTTCCTGGGATTTCAAGTCCTGCCATAAATTCATGACCATTGTAAAAGATATCTGTGTCTGGTTCTCTTATTGTATTTGTTTTAATTTAATTTTATTATTTCCTTTTGAAGAGTAATAAACAAGAGCAGGAAAAAATCAGAAACAGGGTAACATGCAACAATGCATATGTTACAGATTTTCAGAACAAGAATAGCTGATTAAAAATGGTTGATATATTGTCTATTTTTACCATTAAATCTGTTGCTCCGATTAACAAATATATTTATGGAAGATCGGACATGTAATTGCTTATCACTGCTTGTTTTCCAGAAACCTTAAAGTTTTGTTCTTCATCCTCTTGTTTTTCTTTTTGTCATGTTTTAAAAATTCATTTTGAAAAGAGTATAGTAATAACTGATATGATATCAGAAAGTGTACACATTTGGAGGTCCAAGATAACAAGTATTCAAACATGATTTTTGTATTCTACATTGCCGTCCTCAATTGGTTCCCTTACTTTAGTTCACTGGATTTTCACTGAATTTTCTTTCCCTCCACTCTCATATACCCTTAGGCATGTGACGTTCCCTCAGGGCATTACAAGATCAAATATTGGATATTAAATTCTGTGACATGCTTTCTGTGTCATACAGAAGATAGGGAGCCTGAGCAAGTACAACATCAGATCCTTCTCCTGTGTCCCTTCTGTGATTTTGTGAAATGTCTTCTTAAAATTTACTGGACCTGTTCTTGAATGGAGACTTATACGGAATACAGGATTTACCTCCTCATATTGGACCATTCTTTAGTAACCCTATTTGTGATGTAACTTGATATTATTCTCTCAGATTGAATAAATAGACTCCTTTGGCCAGTAGAATTTTTATAAACCTGACACAGACTATAGCATTGAAAATTTCCTGTGTGATTGGCTTCCTGCCTGTGGGTTCTGTCATTAAACCAAGGACTTTTTCTGATTACCCTGCTGAAATACACAGCACACAAGCTATTGGCTCCTTCTCTGTGGTCCACCCTACGGGCTGCTGAATGCCTGAGTTGTAAATGGGCCCAGATTAAGTACACAGCCATGATCAGCCTACCTCCCTGTACTGTAAAATCATTAGCAAGATAAACAACTGTTCAACTTCAAGCCTGAGATATTAGGTACTTCGTTGTATGCCATTGTGACATTGAACAGGTTGTGTCAAGGTCAATAAGAACAGACAGTTCACTGGGCTCAGCATACTTTGGAGTGTGGAAGATCCACTGCAGGGAGGTTTGTTGACTGAACAGTATAAAATAAAAACAAAGAAGGAAATGTCCTTTCCTCTCTGCTTTTCTCAGAGGAGCTCCAGTCTCTGCCTTCCCTGGGGACTATTTGGCATCCAATGCACACTCTTCAGTTTCCAGCACAGAACCTGCAATGTTGTATTGCAGACCCTTCGGCCTCCTGGTACCAACGCTGGACCTGACAATAAGCACCCTCCGGACCTCAGGAGCACTGGGTCCTTTGCAAACTTCCACCTCTGACTCCTTGGGCAGTCATTGCCTCAACCAAACATTATTTTCCCAAGGGCTAACTGGAATGAGGACAAATTTTCTTTTGCAGCCAGAAATTTTTCTTTCACAGTTCATTTGGGATTCCTAGCAATTTCTTTTTTTTTTTTTTTTTTTTTTTTTTTTTTTTTTTTTTTTTTTTTTTTTTTTTTTTTTTTTTTTTTTTTTTTTTTTTTTTTTTTTTTTTTTTTAATATAGGAACATGAGGGGCCACCCATTCCGGTCTCCCTTCTGTCTCTTTCTCTGCCAGAAGTTTTCTTTCCCTCAATAAATATTCTGCTCTTAACCTCAAAAAGAAAGGAAGGAAGGAAGGAAGGAAGGAAGAAAAAGAGAAGAAAAGAAAAGAAATGAAAAGAAAAGAAAAAAAAATATACCAATATGAAATATACTGCCACATATTTCATTTCTTGGTATCCAGTCAGTTCTAAAGAAGATTTCCCAACAATATGATGTCAGTTTTTCTCCTGTTAGCTACTGGTTTAATATTGTTCATGCGTGTCTTTGTTTTGTTTTTTCATATTGTAGAAATTTAACACTGGAGTTTTATGCTGTGTTAAATGAAGAAGTTCCACAATTGTGTTTATGTATGTTGTTTACTTGTTTTTTTTTGAGACAGTATTTTGTTATGTAGTTCAGGCTAGCCTTGAACTTACTTTGTAGCTCAGACTGGCCTACACTCAGAGCAATCCTCATCTCGGCCTCCCTAGCGATGAGATTGCAGGGGTTCACTCCATGCTTGGCCACCATTATGTTCAAAGTGGTATTTTCACTCTCTTCTTATTCAAGAAAAGATGCAACTATATAAAAGAACTGTCAAATTTTGAGAGAGAACCATTTTGGAAATTCAGTACACTTATGCTTTTCAGAGGGCTGGGGCACTTGTTCTAAGGGGCAAAAGTCCCTGCCTGGCAAGTGCAAGGTCCTAAGTTTGATCTCCGGTTCCACCAAAAAGAGAAAAAAATCCTGTACTTTTCACAAGAAACAAGACATACAAGTTATACTATATTTCTTTATTTCTAATAACTGTTAAAATAACAAAAGAGGTAGATTAATAGTATACTTGTTATTATCCTTATATAGTTTTGGATTTCGGTTAAGAACAATTATAGAAAATATTTGATATTTAAGAGTTTATCATATATTTTTTAATTTAAATGAAACTCATGATAATTTCAATAGCTATCTTTTGTTTAACTGCCAATTGTTAATTTAGAGGATACTTTTTTTTTTATTAAAGTCTCACTGATTTTGCATGTCATAGTCTAATAATATGACTAAAGAAACTTACAGTGTTCATTTATCCCACCACAAATCTCCCATTCCTGAATCTACCTGAACTAAGGCAGTACTCTATCAATCGCATTTGATTAAATGGAATGACCATCTATCATCAAAGCCTTCTCATTAGAGTGTTCTCAGTTATCCATGATGCCTGAGCTGGAGGCAGAATTCATTTCAGAGTGAAGGGAAATTATCAACCAAATGGAACACTACAAATGTGATTAATCAGCTTCTCATTACCTAACACTCACAGAGCATTTCAGAAAGGCAGAGAACGCAAGAAAGCCTGGCAGGAAAAAAAAAAAATAAAAGCAAACTTCAAGCCAAAGAAGAATGAGTAAAATTTAATATTGTTGGAGGCTCACAATGGCATTTGTAGACCTGAAATGTCAGCGAAGTGCAGGGAGTCTTTTGCCAGAAGTCTGCATTCGCTGTGAATGTGTGCATTTCAGCCATGATCAAATAAGTCCCTTTTTGCTTAGTGAAATAATGGTGAGTATAGCAAGACTAATTTTAGCATTAAATGTCATAAACTTTCTGGAATTTAATAACAGGTGATTACACAGTTCTGAGAGTTCTCAACAGGCAGGCAGGGATGCTATTCCACGCTGAGAAGGATGCTGAGAATGGAAGAAGACATTCTGACATCCCTCCATCAGGCCTTCTTTAGCCTGGACTTTTCAGCAGCTGTGCTTTAGATCAAGAAAGGCCCTGGTTTCAATGTAGACTGATGTTGAATGAAGATTTGCTTTAGCCAATCCTAGGTCACATTTTTCATCAAAACTAAACTAAAAATATCTAATTCCATGTTTTTATTTTCTGGGTATTCATGCTTACCAGTAGATTCAGGTGTGAGTGAAATGTCTGCTATTTGGATTCGATGATATGCAGTTTTAAAGGCTGTGTGCTTTCGATGAAAAGGTTTTAGTGTATTATCCAAAAAACTGAAAGGGCAATTATTGAGAGGTGTTATGAAAGGAGAATTGCTTATATTTATCCCACTTATACTGTATCATCCTATATTGAGTACTGTAATGCCCCCTTCGCTAGTAACATATTTTACAAAACTCCATGGTACTTTTATATTTCAGCAATTTTTAAATATCATTCCTCTGCCCTGTAACCCCTTCCCTTTCTTTATGTACACTAATTGAACATTCCCATACTGTACATAAAGTAAAAGAATTTCCCAAGCTAGTTAATATTGTATTACCAATAATTTTGACCATTTTCTAAATTCTTTTTGTGACACCATTTGTCTTGTTCAGTAAAATTTTGTTAGCATTTATGATGAAGCATGCTTGGCAAACAGACTACTTACATATCTTTGGCACGTATCAAGTATTCACTACTTTTGTTTCTATAATAGTTTTTGCAAGCAAGCACAGATGTTCAAACTTTCTAGAATCAGTTTTGTGTACCTAGATACTCAGTTTTCCCAGCACCACTTACTGAAGAAGCTATCTTTTCCCCAAGAGTATATGTTTGGCTCCTTGACAAAGATCAAAGAGTTGAACGAACCTGGGGTCTATTCTACTTTCTGTATTCTGTTTCATTGTTCCAAACTTGTAAGTTTTACTCTATAACATTTTGATCATTACTTTAAGATTATGCAACATAATGTGTTAATTATTATTTTTCTCTAAACACCTTGTCATGAAATTTTGTTTTATGACTTCATATATTTAAGAATGACATTTTTCACATTTTCTTTATTCATATCTACCTATAGGAGTATTATGGTTTATGTCTAGTTGCCCCCCCACCCAAGGCCTCATGCAACCATGGGGCGTGGCTTCTATTGATTGAGACTTGCTTCATGATCCTGGGATTGTGTTTAGTACTGATGGGATTATCGGTCTGAGTAAGGCTGGGACTATGGGTGTGGTCTAGGGCGGATATACTAAAGCAGGAAACAGGAATGTAATATAAAGAACGACAGAGAGACACTCAAGCTGTAGCTGTTGCTCTGCTGCCGTGTTTGGTTGACTTCCTCTGCCACAATTTTGTTGCTCTTCTGCCGCCATGAACTGGATGCTCTCTGTCCTATTCCACTCAGCCTTGGGCTAGCCAAATATGAACTGAAACCTCCAGTAACTGTGAGCTAATATGCCTTTCCTTCCTTCATTTTGAGTGTTGGGTATTTGTCCCAGCAATGAGTAAAAAGCAACTAAGACAGAATTTGGTACCAGAGAAGTAAGGTTGTTGCTGTGACTATACCTGACAATGTGGATTACAAGTTTTTGGGAATGGCTTACAGGAAGATAGGAAAGGTTCAGAGATGTTGGCTAAAACAAAGCACTACAATGGCTTCGGCTCTTCAGCTTGGATGATTCTGGACAGAGCTTAGACCAGAAGACTGACAGAAGGCCTGCCTGTAAAGACCAGGCTGAGGAGGCTTCTGCTGGGAAAAACAACAGTATTGGTCAATGGTAACCAGATGATTTGTGCTATGGATTGGCTGAAAGTCTGTTGGAATTTTTCTCATGCCCAGAGTCTTTGCCTAAGACTGAGATTAAGCATGGCAGACTGGTTAATCTCTCAAGAGCTATTTCAAAGCAGCAAACCATAGGGGCAGTGGCTTGGTTGTTATTGGTGGCCTTTAACCAAATTTTTGTTGAAACTCAAGAGCAAAGAGCCAAAAAGGACAATTCAAATTGTGAGTTTGGCCAGGACAGAAGCACCAGGAAAGCTTTGGACTGCAAAGATGGAGCTGAGAGGATCTCCATTGCTGGGAAGCAACAAAAGAATCAAAAGGATGGCCTGAAGGCATCACAAGAGGTGGCATCTCTCTGCCCTTTGCAGCCCTAGAATTGCAAGGGAGAGAGGCTTTGCTTTGAGAAGAAAGCCACAGAGACCCAAGTACCAGAATGGAGGCAGCAGCCAAACCAGGTTTCAAAATGGCGCCCACGTGGAAAATTTGTTCCTAGGAATCAAGGTCAGAGTGTTCCCCAATCCAGGCACTCCACCCCTATAAGCAAGAGAGAAGGTAGCCTGGCTACTGCTCCAGCTGGCAGCAGACCCTGGCATCATCCACATGGCATTGATCTTAGGCGCATTCAGAATCCAAGAGCTGTTAGTTTATGAAGGCTTTGACCTCAATTTCAGAAGAGGATCTGGGAGGCCAGGCAGTGTGCCCCTCAGAGGGCAATGTGTGAAGCAGAGAGTGAGAAGGCAATGCAGTGGAAACCCCAACAGTTTGGATAAGCCAGGAACATGGACCGTGCTAAAAGGGAGTAAAGCCAGCCTAAGAGAGAAGCTGTGGGAATTACCACGAAGAGTGCTGTAGGAGTGGAGTTTCATGATGCTCACAACTCAGTGCAGACTGCTTCAGATGCTCCAGTTGGAACTATGGGATTTCATGTTTGCTCTGCTGGATTTTGGACATGTGTTGGTCCCAATGTTTTGTAATATCCTGTTGTTTGCAACTTTTGGAATTGTAATGTTTATCTTGTGCCTTTTATTTTATTATTATTTTTTTGTGTGTGTGTTTTTGAGACAGGGTCTCACTATGCAGTTGAGGCTGGTCCTGAGCTCACTTTTGTAGCCCAGGCTGGTCTCTAACTCGCACCAATTCTCCTGCCTCAGCCTCCTGAGTGCTGGGATCACAGGCATGAGCTACCACGCCCTGCTTCTTGTGCCTTTTAATGTTGGATGTATTTAGCTCTTCTATTGTACAGGGTCTCACAATTGAGAGTTTGCCTTGGATCTTGGAGAAGACTTGGGATTTAAAATTTTCAGCAATGTTAAAACTCTTGGCACTTTGTCAACTCTTCCAGATGGACTAAAATGTCTTTTGTACAAAGGGATACGTATGAGACTTTGGGGGTTCAGGGATGGAATGTTATGATTTATGTCTAGTTGTCCCCCCAAAGCCTCAGGCAATCATGGGGCCTGGCTTCTATCGATTGAGACTTGATTCATGATACCTGGGATTATGTTTTAGTACTGATGAGATTATCGGCCTGAGTAAAGCTGAGACTATGGGTAGTCTAGGGCAGATATCCTAAGGCAGAGAGCCTGAATGTAATATAAGGAACGACAGAGAAACAGACTCAAGCTGTAGCTGTTGCTCTGTTTGGTTGGCTACCTCTGCCGCCATTTTGTTGCTGTTCTACTGCCATGAACTGGATGCTCTCTGCCCTGTTCTACTCAGCCATGGGCCAGCTGAATATGGACTGAAACCTCCAATAACTATGAGCTAATAAACCTTTCCTTCCTTCATTTTGAGTGTTGGGTATTTGTCCCAGCAACAAGTAAAAAGTAACTAAGACAAGAACTTTAAAAAATACTCTCACAACGTAAAATAAATGATTCAGTTTCATTTTTATGATAGTTTGACCTGGCCCGCAGGTTAGTCAGGGAGGACCCTAGATGGGAAGTGTGGACTAAAGAGACAAACGGGACAAAAGACACGAGAAATGGAGACAAGACAGGATTCTGATCAAGTGTCATTTATTCAAAAGGACATTTGGGTATATATATATATTGGGCATGGGAATAAGGAAGTTCTGCCATTGACATCAGCATGTATCTAGGCAACAGTGGGCGGTCTTGCGGCACATCAGTGGTATCCAAGGCAACCGGGGGAAGACTTAGAGCTTGTAACTTGCATGGGAACTAGGCCCGGTGTGTGAGAATAAAACTTATCAAAGGACGAAGAAAGAGAAACTTAACTCGGTGCCATTATCAAGGACTGTTGTTATCAAAGACAGCCAGTGCAGCCACAAGGTAGAGGCTAGTTATCCAGCCTCCGCAATGGGTTTGCAGTTTCTTCTCAGTAGGGTAAAGGAAGAACTATCTAAAACATAATTTGGTTTATGATTTTGAGCCCCAGAAGATGTCCTATGAGACTGCAGTTTTCTTAGACATGGTGAAATCAGCCAAGAGATTGCCTGTGAAAATTCACATGGATCTGGCTGCAAGCAAAATATTTAAGTTATCTTCAGAAACATGGGCCATAAGGTCAGATATCACTCAGAGATTGCTTATTAGAAGTGCTTCTGTAGGACTGGAGAGAAAGCTCACCCGACTAAGTGCCTGCGGAAGCAAGCTCAGGGACCTGGGTTTGATCCCCAGCAACACATGCTCTGCCAACCCCACCCTAGGCATGCTGAGTAGGCCAGTGACTCGGGGTGTGGTGGCGCACACCATACCTGTGCTGGGCAGGCTAGAATAAGAGGATCACTATAAATCTGAGCTGCATCGTAATACCCTGTGCCGAATACACAAATGAAAGGAATTCTGTGACATTTTAATCACTGTGAGTATTTGAATCACTGAGATTTCTTTTTTATGTTCATTTTGTTTAATGGCAAGAGCTAGTGAACTTCTAAAGCAGCACAAATGTGATAAGTTGTACATGCCATAACATCAGGAAAATGTGTTCTAGAGCTTTAGACGGTAAAGATTACAACTTAGAACTTTCAACAATGTAATTTATGATTATCTGAATCCCACTATGCCTCCTAAATGAACTAAAAGAACTGAAGCTATAGTCTGCATTGATTAGTGCAATGCTTGCTTCTCATATAGCAAGTTCTGAAGTACTTAAATTCTATATCTTTGGTGATTTCTTGTTTTGCTTTGAATTAACAGATTGATTAGTTCCTAATCCCTAATTTTCATGTAGTCATGTGATTGATATTGGCTGTACGCTTTTAAGTGTTGCATCTTGTTTTATAATAGTTACTTCAAACTAGAATGAATCAGTGAAACATTTTTGACATAGTATTTTGCCAATGTAGCCAAATAACATCAACATTAACTTTTATGGCCATGCAGAAACTCATAATTAAAATATAAAGAAGATTTTCCAAATTTAACACACATGACTTCATTCTTTATCTAAGTTTGACTTTTCCTATGCTATTTTCACCTTTCCTTAAAAAGTGGATATCAAAATTCTCACATAATATATTGCTGAGCCTTACCACAGAGAAAGCTAAACCAAATAGAAAAAAAAACAAAACAAAACAGAGAACTCCATAACAGTATGTCCATCTTTTGATTCTTGACTCTTTCTTCAATAAAATTTCAAATAATATGCATAAGAAGCAATAAACACCAATGTATCTAAAGCAATAAAAATACACAAAAGCAAGTCATGCATGTTGGGGCTGGGAAGATAGCTCAGTGGTCTAGGGGCCTGCCTGGCAATTGCAAGAACCTGAGTTTGATCCCAGGTACTGCATACTGTGCTGGCTGCTGAAACCAGGCTTGTCGTGCTGACCACCAAAACCAGTAGAGGTGATACACAACTCTAATCCTATCTTGGGAAGTCTGAGACAGGAGAATCACTATAAATTCAAGCTACAGAGTGAGGCTCTGTATCAAAGAAAGAGAGAGAGAGAGAGAGAGAAATATACAGAGAGAAGGAGGAGAAGGAACAAATAAGTTTTTTAAAAAAATATGTAAGTGAAAGCATAATCTTAAGTATACTGAAAACAAAGCCACAAAATAGGCATATAGCTTAGATAAGTTGGAAATTACATTAAAGAAGATGGATAACAACATGATGTTAACTGACTAAAAATTATAGAAATAAGTAATCAATTCAGAAAGACATATATATATATATATATGAATATATATATATATATATATATATATATATATATATATATATATATGAATAATGACCACCTCAGCTCAGCCTCAGCTTGCCTTGCTGGTGGGGCTGGCGCAGCATGTGGTGTTGGGGATCAAACCGTGGTCTCTGCAGTTGCCTAAACTTGCCTACAAAGGTGCTTTAGACCACTGAGCCATATTGCTGGCGCCCACACAATATTATGAGAAGATATAACTGGAGGTCACTGAGAAGAATGAAAACAGTGAGTGGGGAGAAATACGTGCAGTGCAGTTATCTGCTCTATTCTGAAGCATCACCTATGCAGTCATTCAAAATGTCATCTAATCTGACTGTCCAAAGTCATTCAGTTATATTCATCATTCATTCACACCATCACAGATATATTAGTCCTAAATTGAGGATGA
This sequence comes from Myocastor coypus, assembly GCA_004027025.1. NCBI lineage: Eukaryota > Metazoa > Chordata > Mammalia > Rodentia > Myocastoridae > Myocastor > Myocastor coypus. The sequence goes on from PVJA010019872.1 coordinate 31,442, forward strand.
AAACACTGATTGATTAAAGTTCTCAAAAAAAGTCAAAATAATATCAATATTTTATTTCCCTAAATGCAATCCTGTAGAAAATTGTCATACCTTATAGACTCAAAAAGCCCTGCAATAATGGTAGAAAAATGGGCCGGTGAGATATCTCAGCAGACTAAGTGCCTGCTTAAGCAAGCACAGGGACCGGGGTGTGATCCCCACCACCACATACCGTGCCAGCCCTGCCCTCAAGATAGGCACGCTGAGTTGGCCACAGAGACCACATGCATGCCTATAATCCCAGCGCTGGTGAGGTTGAAAGAAGGAGGATCACTAGGAGTCCAAGCTACATAGTAAGAACCTGTACCTAAGAGAGAGAGAGAGAGAGAGAGAGAGAGAGAGAGAGAGAGAGACACCAACACTGACAATACTAAATGAGTGAGGACGAACCCAGGAAACCATAACTCAGTAGAATAACTGGTTTCCTGGCAAGTGCAAGGTCCTGAGTATGATCCCTTGTACCATCAATATAAATAAAATAAATGAGGAATGAACTAGTAAAAAACTCACAATTTCCCTCGAATTGACAGAAATAAAAATATTTGACTAGGACTGTGTAGAAATAATCACCTGAAACAGAAAAAAATACAGGCAACACAATTTGGCAGGTAAAGGCAACACTGCAATAAATTATTTGAACCTACAAATTATACGTTAATTATATCCCAAATACATGGATGACAATGTGGCTTTGGAACAGTATGATAGCTTTTCTACCTTTTTCATTTGCCACCTATGTGACAGTATATGGCATAAAACAGTCCTGTCCCAAAGTCGCATGTTGCCATGGCGCTGTACTCCTGATATGTGCAGTACCTTTAATGAATGGTTATCTCAAAACAGCTTTTCTATACCAGAAAGTTTTCTTTATGTAGGAAAGCAGGATAATTTGGACAACTATTTTGCATATTTCTGCTGGACTATGGAAAGAAACAGAAAATACTTTAATTTGTTTCATCTCGTTTTTTCAATTGTTTGATTTTGCAATTGTTTCAATGGTTTTTCTCTTCTTCATTTCTTCTACACTTATTTATTTTTTCTTTCTTATTCAAGTTCTTCATGCATATACCTCATAATATGAATAACTGGCTGTAAGACAACACTATATAGTACAACAAATGTTGTGAAAGTCACATTACTGTGTTAAGTGAAATTGTATGTCACTTGTAAATTTTTCTGTTTAAGTTTTAATTTGTACTCTTTTTAAAAAATAAATACATAAATGTCTCAGTTACTTTTCTCTCATTGCTGGGACAAATACCTGACACCGAAAATGAAGGAAGGATAGATATATTTAGTTCACAATTACCAGAGGTTTCACTCCATATTCATCTGGCTGCAAGGCTGAGCGGCACAGGGCAGAGGGCAGCAGTTCGTGGTGGCAGAACAGCAACAAAATGGTGACAGAGGCAGCCAATCAAAACAGTGCAGCAGAGCAACCACGTGAGTCTGTCTCTGTCTCGCTTTATATTACATTCAGGCTCTCTGCCTCAGCCTATCTGCCTTAGGTCACACCCATGGTCTCAGCAGTACTGAGACCCATAATCCCATCAGTACTAAAACATGTAATCCCAATGGATCATCATTCAACTCTGAAACAGTAGAATTTCCCACTCCATGATTGCATGAGGCTTTGGTGGGACAGCTAGACATAAACCAAAACAATGAATATATTAGACTTATTATTTATTTATTTATTTATTTATTTATTTATTTATTTAGCAGAATTGGGAATCGAACTCAGGACCTTGAATTTCCCAGGAAGGCACTTGTGCTCCTGGGCTACCTCCCCAGCCCCAAATAAATTAGATTGTAAACTCCAAAAAAGGAGAACGTTTTGCATAAGCCTACTACAAAGAATGTAAAATTTCCTTCTTTCTGATATTAGTAGAAATAAATTATATGTGACGCATAATAAAATAACAATATATAGAAATTACAAACTCAGTAGTGACATTTAGCTACATATTGCATCTCACTGCACATGGATCATGTTGACCTTGTAAGTCAAAGATAGTTTCTTCAGATACTTCCTTTCCTAGTCTAACACTAGGAGCCAAGCTGAACTGTCAATGTGCTTTCTTTCCTTAACCATCCTTCTCTTAAGTTAGTCATGGATGACGGCAGATTTTCCTTTTGTTCTTTCTTGACTGCTCACATTGTAGATGTAACATCCTCCTCTAAATACACCATGAATGCATGTAACATATGGTCAAGCTTTTGGTCTTTGGATTCTCATGATGTGAGAACCATGTTCACCATCTGTCTTTTCTAAGTCATAGTTATATTGGCCTGAGCTTTACAGCCCATTTGTCTTGGGTAGTTTCCATAGTCAGGACCTCACATGGCCAAAATCAAATTAATTGCCAGCTGCCCTCTGACTGGTGACTCAGGTCTTTCTTTTTTTATTGGAAGAATGCAGATCTTTTCAAGGCACAATTGTGTTCTTCCATTATTGGCTGGCTTTAAGTCTAAAGCATCACTCATGTATTTTATTTTATTTATTTATTTTTTTTGAGACAGGGTTTCACTGTGCAGTTCAGGCTGGCTTTGAGCTCACTTTTGTAGCCCAGACTGGTCTCGAACTCACAACGATCCTCCTGCCTCAGCCTCCCAAGTGCTGGGATTACAGGTGTGAGCCACCACGCCCGGCACTCATGTATTTTAGACCTTCACACCTTGCTGTGTGGCCTAGCATATCATCATAACCTCAAAATTGCATCATCTTCTCCTGCAATTTTAAGTCACTTTCTACAATGTGATGAGCAAAGCTTTCCGATTTTAAGGATTCACAATTACAAAAGCAATGCGAGGTAATCTCTCCATGCTGTAATTAATGGAATGATAGCTTAAATCATGGTGGCACTACGTCATTGTGTTCAGAGACAAGGAATTTCTTTTTGAACATGATTTGGGGAATGTTTTTATGACCAATGAAAACCTAATGTAAAACAGTTTCTTAAAATGCTGCAGAAAATACTTTGTTAGAATACTTACCTCTGTTGCCTGGAAAGACAAGGGCAGGTTATTTTGTCTCTGTGCCATTCCTACCACAAAACTATCTGTCTTTGGGTTACTTTTATTGTTCACCACATTCTCTTGCTTTCCATTAAAGTAATTGTTTATCTCTCTCCTGTGGAAGATTATTATGACTACAATCTATCTACTTAAGTGTTATTGGCTATAAATGTATATATCCTCCCTGGGGGACTATTATATACATAATCTGTTACCTTTTTCCATTAAGCTAATGAATCATTGACATTTGTGATTAGAACAATCTGGCATCTTTAAATATTGTCTTACAAAATAAAAATAGAAATAATTCACAATCAAACCCACTGAACAACATTTGCTTTGTATACAGAATAAAGGAAGATGTATCTGTTGCTTCCTATCACCAACAGGAGACAAAGAAGAGAATATGATTTAATTCCCCAGTTCTTCCAGTCAAAATTTATGTGATGATTATACAAATTTGAATATGCACCTTCTTTTTAAATGGTTAATAAATGTTCACCATAGGCAAATTTTAAATTGCTGCATTCCATTGCTTTATGCAAAACCCAAAATCTAATCACAAATAGTGGCCATATGGTTACCTACATTGAAGTAATTGGCATTCAACCAAACCAATGGCATTATTTAGTGAAAAAGCATTTTAATTACTGAAAGCAGATGATTCTCAATGTTTGCTAAGAGGAAACTTAGGAATACTATTCATTCAGCCTTCTGAGCTTTTGGGACAGACTTGTTGACCTTTCCAAATCCAGCAGCCTTCTTGTCCACAGCTTTAACAACGCCCACAGAAACTCTCTGTCTCATATCATGAAGAGCGAAACAACTCAGAGCTGGATTGTCAGATAATTTCTCCACATACATGGACTTGTCTGGAACCATATCAACAATTGGCCATTCAAGGTTAGTAGTGGAAGACTGCTTAATGATAAAAATGCATCGTAAAACCTTCAGAAGGAAAGGAAAAAGTTTTACGGACTTTTTTTTTTAATGTAGCACTTTTTAAATCATTAGATTTTAAAATTAATACTTTTTGATTAAAAAAGTTGATCACAAATCGGTCACAAAATTTTGAGACCCATTAAAGCAAAGTTTAAAAATAAAGTTTAATGAGAAAAAAAAAAAAGAGGAAACTGGGAATTGCCATGTTTTTTAATGTGCTTTTCTTGGTTTGAAATTCAAAAATCTAGTGTAACCTCCAGGGCTAACTTTGAAACTTATGAAGATGTAATTTTCTAGAGGATTCTCGCATGCAAACCTTCCTTGTATATGTCTAGATGTCTATATTGTTCCTATACTTTCAGTGCTTAATTTGAAGGTGAATAATTTTTTCTTGAATACTGAATTTTTCCCTTATTATATCACTGCAAAGATAAGTTGCTATACCCTAAACTACAATCTCAGAAAAACATAATAGTATAGGTGTTTCCTTTGACTTTTGAAACTGAGTTTTTCACTATGCCTGTCTTTAGTTTTAGTCATTATTACATTTTCCCACTGAGGCTCCCTCAGTTTGTTGCTCTGCCACCTCACCCAGCTATTATAGTGAGCTGGTACTTGGTTGCTCAAATTCAGTAGTTTGTGTCCACATGAGAAGTACAGATCACTGGGATACTCTAATTCAGTGGTTCTCAACCTTTTTAATGCCATAACTCTGCAATACAGTTCCTCATGTTGTGCTGACCCCATACCAAAAAAATAATTTTGGTGGCTACTTCAAAACTGTAATTTTGCTACAGTTATGATTCGGAATGTAAATACCTGATATGCATTATGTATTCCCATTGCTACAAATCAAACATAATTTAAACATAGTAATTAATCACAAAAATGTTTAATTATATGTTGAGAAATATTTATTACTAATTCCAATAAATAACATTTCACCATGGCATAACATGGGTTTAAATATCTATTTTCTTATGGCTTTAGGAGACCGCTATGTTTTGGTTGTTCCACCCCCGCTGGGGTCGCGACCCACAGGTTGAGAACCGTTGCTCTAATTCTTCCACACTAGTAAAGTTATCAGAGATCTTGCATGGCTCTGCATGGGGAATCAAGTCCAGTTTATTTCTCTTTGCAGTGAATCCCAGTTTTCCTTCAAATGCCTTGTTTACTACTCACACTTGTTGCTGTTCACTTTATATTCTCATAAGACTCCTATAAACATTTATTGTCCATTTGTTCTGTCGTATTGTACCGTCTTTACTTATAGGTTAATAATTCAACATGTTACCAGCAATATTTAAATCATAAAAGATAACATTTCTTCTAGGGCTGGTCATGGTAGCACGCACCTGTAATCCTAGCAATTGTGAGGCTGAGGCATGAGGACTGATATGAGTTTGAGACCAGCCAGGGCTACAAAAGGGAGCTCAAGGCCAGCCTGAACTAAATAATGAGATGCTGTCAAAAAACTGTTGACAATCACTTTCCTCTGTAGCCCTATAATCTACTTGATCAGAAAATTTGCCATATCAGTAAGTTACAGAATGCTATAGTACAGGTTCTCTTATGTCCTCAATCCTCACTGACCTTGAGGAGCTAGGGCAAAGATATTGGCAATCATTCCAGCCCATCTTTTCTCCTATCTTTTTGGCCTGCAAACTTAAGTTGTTAACTATCCAGAGGAGAAGCTTAAAGGTATTATTACCCTATAACATAGATAATGTTACAACATTGCAGCAGGACAAACCTATGGCATTTTTATCATGTCTCTTATTCTCTTTTATTACCTATTTTTTTTTTTGTCTTTTTGAGACAGAGTCTCGCTATGCAGTTGAGGCTGGCCTTCAGCTCACTTTTGTAGCCCAGGCTGGTCTCGAACTTGCACCAATCCTCCTGCCTCAGCTTCCCGAGTGCTGGGATTACAGGCGTGCACCACCACGCCCGGCTATTACCTAATTTTAAATAAGACATTTACTTGAGAAAGAGTACAGAATAATTGATATGACATTAGGAGGAGTACACATTTAGAAGTTCAGAATGGTCAGTATTCCAAGCATGGTTTTAGTATTACAAATTGCTATCCTCAGTGGTTCGCTAATTCTTTGTATTGTTTTCTTTATCTCAGCTGAATTTATTTCTTCTCTGATCTTTATAATTTCCTCTTGCGTTTTGGTTATGGCTCAAATTCTAACCTTTTAAACTTTCTTTTCATGTTGGGAATTGAACTCAGAACTTACCAGGCGTGAGTGGTGGCACTGAGCTCCGTCCTTATCTGTCTTTTTT